>CM075734.1:86660887-86795887 GCA_037974335.1 Prionace glauca
ACACCGCACACACACACACACACACACACACCGCACACACACACACACACACACACACCGCACACACACACACACACACCGCACACACAGACACACACACACAGACACACACACACAGACACACACACACAGACACACACACACACACACACACAGACACAAACCACACACACACACACACACACTGCACACACACACACACACACACCGCACACACACACACACACACACACACACAGACACACACACACCGCACACACACACCGCACACACACACACACACACACACACCGCACACACACACACACCGCACACACACACACCGCACACACACACACACACACCGCACACACACACCGCACACACACACCGCACACACACCGCACACACACACCGCACACACACACACACACACACACACACCGCACACACACACACACACACACACACCGCACACACACCGCACACACACACACACACCGCACACACACTGCACACACACACACACACACACACACACCGCACACACACACACACACACACACCGCACACACACACACACCGCACACACACACACACACACCGCACACACACACACACACACACACCGCACACACACACACACACACACTGCACACACTTAAACGACACACACACACTTACACTCACACACCGCACACACACACACACGCCGCACACACACACACACAAACACAATCCACAGTCACACACATACACACACACAAAAACCACACTCACACACACACATCGCACACACACACAAACCACACACACACATGCACACACTTACACTCACACAGCACACACACACACACACGCCACACAGACACACGCACACCCACCCACAAACTAATGGGCAATTTAACATGGAGAATACACCTGACCTGCACATCTTTGGACTGTGGGAGGAAACTGGAGCATCTGAAGGAAACCCACGCAGACACGAGGAGAACATGCAAACTCCACACCGTGACCCGAGCTGGGAATCAAACCCAGGTCCCTGGCGCTGTGAGACACAGTGCTAACCCGCTGTGAGACACAGTGCTAACCCGCTGTGCCACAGTTGAAGAAAGCACGAAAATGTTGCAACTACCTCAGACTTTCCTTTATCTTTATTTGTTCCACTTCATTTTGCCATATTGTGTGTCAACCTGTCACAACGACGCCATTTCCCTGTTTTGAGTATCTGATAACTGTGCCAGGACGGTTGTCCATCATTCCCTCCCCCTCACAGCATTCATCAAACTGGCTGTTCAACTCTGCCGTGTCACTTGGCGACAATCCACTTGTTCTAAACAGTTTTCCCACAGCAGGTGGAAATACACTTCTGGCTTTAGACACACACATTTTAATTAATTTATCTGAATTAAGAATCATTTTCCCTGGATCAAATGAAGCTACAAATCAGCAGCCTGCAGGAATAGAATTATTTCCAGGGCAGCATCCGTCATTAACAGCGCTCCATATTCAATTACCAGCCAATCATTCAGCAATTATAGCTTCTATTTATTTATTGACTAGGAAACTGGATCATTTCCAACAAGATCAATCACCTGAGTATTTAAATGATTGCTTAGTCCATTTCTCAAGAAACTGTGGACACAAAATAAATGCTAAATGGACAGAAATTTATCATGTGTAACTTTACCAAGGAAGGCCAGTGCCACATTTTCCCACCTCTGCCGGGTTATCAGGACACTGACACATGTAGAAAACCACTGGGTAATCTGTGATTACTGAATATCAGCACAATAAATAAACAATATGAGCCACAATCCAGCAAGAATGTCACAATGTGTTGTACAGATAAAATCACTCAATAACACCTTATTGTTACATATCATTTTTAATATAACAAAATGTTCTGAGATGCTTCACAGAAGAATTAATAAACCAAGAATGCCATTGCATCACACCAGGAGATCTTCAGCCCGACCAAATATTTGGTCAAAGAGATTGATTTAAAGGGTGTCTTAATAGAACAGAGTGAGTTAGAGAAGCAGAGAGGTTTAACATAGAACATAGAACACTACAGCACAAACAGGCCCTTCGGCCCTCGAGTTGCGCCAATCACATCAACACCTACCAACCTACAGACCTATCTATAACCCTCAATCTCATAAAACCCCATATACTCATCCAGAAGTCTTTTCGCCTCCACCACCGATGACGGCAGCCGATTCCACTCACTCACCACCCTCTGAGTGAAAAACTTACCCCTAACATCACCTCTGTACTTCCCTCCCCGCACCTTAAATCTGTGTCCTCTCGTAGCGACCATTTCAACCTGGGGAAATAGCCTCTGAGAATCCACCCTATCCATTCCTCTCAACATTTTATAAACCTCTATCAGGTCGCCTCTCAACCTTCGTCTCTCCAGGGAAAAGAGTCCCAGCTCCCTCAACCTATCTTCATAAGGCATGCCTCCCAGTCCAGGCAACATCCTTGTAAATCTCCTCTGTACCCTTTCAATAGCTTCTACGTCTTTCCTATAGTGAGGTGACCAGAACTGCGCACAGTACTCCAAATGAGGCCTGACAAGGGTCTTATAAAGTTGCAGCATTACCTCCCGACTCCTAAACTCAATCCCTCGATTAATGAAGGCCAGTACACCATACACCTTCTTGACCACCTCCTCCATCTGCGAGGCCGATTTAAGAGTCCTGTGGACCCGGACCCCAAGATCCTTCTGCTCTTCAACACTACTAAGACTCCTGCCCTTGATAGTGTTTGATCAATGCTACAGGAAGTGTTGTTGGCAATAGATCACCAAAGCTCAGTTTGGGTCCTGCCAGGGCCATCTATCTCTGAACGTCATTACACCGTTAAGCCAAACACAGATAAAGGAGCTGAACTCCAGAGGTGAGGTAGGAATTACTGCCCTTGAAATGAAAGCAGCATTTGACCAAATGTAGCATCAAGGAGCCTGAGCAAAACTGGAGTCAGTGAGAATCTGTTGATTGGAGTCATACTTGGCACAAAGGAAGAAAATTGTGGTGGTTGGATGTCAATCATCTCAGTTCTAGGGCATCTCTGCAGGAGTCTCTCAGGGTAATGTCCAGACCCAACCGTCTTCAGCTGCTTCATCATAGAACATAGAACATTACAGCGCAGAACAGGCCCTTCGGCCCACTATGTTGCGCCGACCAGTTACAAAAACCAATTAAAAAAACCAATTAAAAAAACAATGACCCTCTAACCTAAACCAAACCCTTTCCATCCATAAACACACAATCAAATTTCCTTAGTCTTTTGAGAAACTAGTTGGTGGTCTTTCTTAACTTTAGCATTGGCATGGGGGGGACCAGGACAGGTTGTTGGTGATCTGGACACCTAAAAACTTGAAGCTCTCGACCCTTTCTACTTTATCCCTGTTGACGTAAACAGGGGCATGTTCTCCTTTACACTTCCTGAAGTCAATGACAATCTCCTTCATTTTGTTGACATTGAGGGAGATGGAATTCCCTGCCCGTTGAAGTGGTGGAGGCTGCCTCACTAAATATTTTTAAGAAGCGGGTTGATGGGTTTTTGATAAGAGAGGGGATTAAGGGTTATGGGGAGAGGGCGGGAAAGTGGAACTGAGCCATGACAGATCAGCCATGATCTTATTGAATGGCGGGGCAGGCTCGAAGGGCCAGATGGCCTACTCCTGCTCCTATTTCTTATGTTTCTTATGTTCTTATTATTGTCCCTGCACCAGTTCACCAGATGCTCTAGCTCATTCTGTCTCATCATTGTGTGAACTCTGACCCTCTGTGGTGGTGTTGTCAGTAAACTTGGAAATCCATGAGTGAGACTGGAAATAGCAGTATTGATATGCGTATTGATTTTAGGTACCCAGTTTGGGACAATGGACATTTTGGATTTGAACTGAACAGATTTCTCAGTACAGCACCATCGGACTCTGCAATTTTGTTCATTACTGATTGTATTCTCTGCCACTGAGCTTGGGGCGTGTCCAGAGACTCACGACTCTGGAAACAGGATTGGAACTGAGTTCATTATTCTACTGCTGGGAGCATAAGGCGGACATGAAGTAGATCAAGCCACAATTCAGAGTGGTTTCATCAGAGAGGGATTTTCTTTCACAGAAATTCCTTCGCTTGTCTCACAAAACACCACTGACAGATGTATAAACTCAATAATTAAATCATACCATGAGGAAATCTCAATGATGAAATAGCAAATTGAAACAGACAACTTACAATGTTGTATTTGTAACAGTGAAGCCCTTTGCAATGAAAAGATTTAATGAGTGCATCTTGATGAATGTCTGATACCTCACTGCAGTGTCTACATCAATGGGATGTCAACATGTGTTACAAGGCAGTGACACGTTGACAGGTTCAACCGCAAACAAAATTCAAGCAGCTCCCTCCAAGTAGGAAAGTTAAGGATTCTCTGCTCCCGTTGGTGATCACTGGTTGGGTTTATCATAGTAAAATGTCTGACAACACCACCTTTTTACTCTGTTTACCCCAGTCCAACGCCAGCATATCCACATCATGGGTTTATCATTTCAGAGAATGAATGACGGGAGGCCCAGTGGTTGAATCACACATGGGTTAACTGGCAGGTGTAATGAGGTTTATCTCACAAACCCATAGTCAGACAATATCAACAGCTTCTGTTTGTATTTAGGTCCAGTTTCAGGGAATTCCTCTTCACAACAATGTGCAGAGTAAACTGTGGATCAAATAGCAACGCTGAGGAACCTGGTGACATTCAGGCACATTCAATATGATAATGAGGAAATTCTGGAGGATTGAGTGAGTGAATATCTGTCCTCAAACCAAAAGAGAAAATGCTGGAAAATCTGAGCAGGTCTGGCAGCATCTGTAAGGAGAGAAAAGAGCTGATGTTTCGAGTCCAGCTGACCCTTTGTCAAAGCTTTGAAGGCAGCCTTCTGTAATAAGAACATAAGAACATAAGAAATAGGAGCAGGAGTAGGCCATCTAGCCCTTCGAGCATGCCTCGCCATTCAATAAGATCATGGCTGATCTGTCGTGACTCAGTTCCACCTTCCTGCCCTCTCCCCATAACCCTTAATCCCTTCTCTTATCAAAAACCCATCAACCCGCTTCTTAAAAATATTTAGCGAGGCAGCCTCCACCACTTCAACGGGCAGAGAATTCCAGAGATTCACCACCCTTTGAGTGAAGAAGTTCCTCCTCAACTCCATTCTAAACTGCCCCCCCTTTATCTTGAGGCTGTGCCCCCTAGTCTACTGTCTTTTTTGAGCGGGAAGAGTCTCTCCACCTCTATCCTATTCATCCATTCATCATCTTAATGAGATCTCAATGAGATCTCCCCTCATTCTTCTAAACTCCAACGAGTACAAGCCTAGTTCATTCAGCCTCTTCTCATAGCTCAACCCCCTCAACTCCGGTATCAGCCGAGTAAACCTCCTCTGCACTCCCTCCAAGGCCAAAATATCTTTGCGCAGGTGCGGCGCCCAAAACTGCACACAGTACTCCAGCTGCGGCCGCACCAATGCCCTATACAGCTGCAGCAAGACCTCCCTACTTTTATATTCAATTCCCCTCGCTATGAAGGCCAGCACCCCATTCGCCTTCCTGACCACCTACTGCACCTGCAAGCTGGGTTTTTGCGACTCATGCACAAGGACCCCGAGGTCCCTCTGCACCGTCGCCTGCTGCAGTTTTTCGCCACGTAAGTAATAGTCCTTCCAACCATTCTTCCTACCAAAGTGGACCACCTCACATTTGCCAACATTAAATTCCATTTGTCATTTCCTGGCCCATTCGCCCAGCCTATCTAGATCCTTCTGCAGGCTCTCCAGACCCTCCGCACAATTTGCCGTTCCCCCAATCTTGGTGTCATCAGCAAACTTCGACACCCTATACTCGGTTCCCTCCTCCAGATCATCTATATAAATGGTAAAAAGCTGAGGCCCCAGCACTGACCCCTGGGGCACTCCACTAGTCACCAACCGCCAATCCGAATAGCACCCATTGACCCCTACTCTCTGCCTCCTATTTGACAACCAATCCTCTATCCACGCTAACACCCTACCCCCAACTCCATGTCCCCTGACCTTCTGCAATAACCTCTTGTGAGGTACCTTGTCAAATGCCTTCTGAAAATCCAGAAAGACCACATCCACCGGCTCTCCTCTATCCACTGCCCGAGACACATCCTCATAGAACTCCAGTAAATTTGTCAGACACGACTTCCCTTTAATGAAACCGTGTTGCGTCCGCTCTATCAAGCAATTCCCTTCAAGATGCCTCGCAATTTCCTCCTTGATGACGGTTTCTAACATTTTACCTACCACAGACGTTAAACTAACCGGCCTATAATTCCCCGCCTTTTGCCTGGCACCCTTCTTAAACAACGGCGTAACATTAGCCATTTTCCAATCTTCCGGCACTTCCCCGGAATCCAGCGACGTCTGGAAAATAACCACCAAGGCATCCACTATAACCTCCGCCATTTCTTTCAGAACCCTCGGATGCATTCCATCCGGTCCTGGGGACTTGTCCACAATCAGCCCCTCCAGTCTGTCGAGCACCACCTCTCTAGTAACAGTAATGTCATTAAGACCCTCCAGTCCTACCACCTTTCCATCGCTAACACCCGGCAAATTATTCACGTCCTCCTCCGTGAAGACAGAAACAAAAAAGTTATTCAAGACCTTAGCCATATCCCCATCCCCTACCACTAGCTCCCCTTTCTCATCCTCTAAAGGACCAACGTTCACCCTAGCCAGCCTCTTCCTTTTTAAATATTTATAAAAACTCTTGCTATCCTTTTTTATATTAAGCGCTAGCCCAGCTTCATAGTTTCTCCTACCCTTCTTTATCAACTTCTTTGTCAATCTTTGTTGACATTTAAACCTTTCTCAATCCTCTTCTCGCCCACTACTCTTAGCTACTCTAAATTCCTCCGCTTTTAATTTAACACTTTCCTTCATCTCCTTCGTTATCCACGGCTTATTACCTCTCCTCCTATGGTCCTTTTTGACCATCGGAATAAATTTCCGCTGAGCATCAAGAAAGATCTCCTTAAAGATCCTCCACTGCTCCTCAGCAGACCTACCTTCCAACGCGTTCCCCCAGTCCACATTCGCCAATTCTTCTCTCATCCTACCATACTCCCCTCTACTCAAACAAAGGACGCGTGTCCGGGAACCTACTTTCTCCCCCTCCATCTGCACTAGAAACTCTACCATACAATGATCACTCTCTCCAAGAGGATCCTTCACCGCAAGATCCCTAATTCTACCCATCTCATTACATAGCACCAGATCCAAGATAGCTCGCTCCCTCGTCGGCTCCAACACACACTGTTCAAGGAAACTATCCCGGCAGCATTCCAAGAACTCCTCCTCGAGCCCACCTCGTCCAACATGGGTCGACCAATCAATATGCAGATTGAAATCCCCCATAACTACGGCCGTCCCATTCCTGCACGCTGCACTTATTTGCGCGTTAACAGCCCGCCCCACCTCCAGATCATTATTCGGGGGCCTATAGACGACACCCACCAGCGTCTTCCTCCCTTTGCTGTTCCTAATCTCCACCCACAACGATTCCACTTTCTGCTCTTTGGCTCCAATATCATCCCTTGCTACCACCTTGATACTATCCTTAATCAGCAGAGCTATGCCCCCCCCACTTTCCTCCTGCCTATCCTTCCTAAACACTTGATAGCCCTGGTCATTCAGCTCCCAGTCCCTGTCACCTTGCAGCCACGTCTCTGTAATGGCCACCAGATCATGTCCATTTGTGTCGATCTGCGCCATCAGCTCATCCACTTTATTCCTAATCACCCTCTGTTGACCACAACTGAGTAAAAAGTCTGACAACACCAGGTTTTAGTCCAACCTATTTATTTGATAATATACTCACAAGCTTTCGGGGTTAGCCCCTTCGTCAGGTGAATGGAGAGTTCTGGCCTCAGACAGAGCATATAAAGCACAGACAGTTTAGAGATTACTGATTAGAATGCGAATCCTTACACCTAACCTGCTGTTCAAGACCTGAAGTGGCTGATAATGTGAGTGGAAGGAGCACTGATCACAGTTTAAAGAGATGTGTATTGTCTCCAGACAGTACAGTAAGTGAGGTTTTGCAAACCCAGGCAAGTCACGGGGGTTACAGATAGTGCGACATGAACCCAAGATCCCTGTTGAGACCGTCCTCATGTGTGCGGAACTTGGCTATCAGTCTCTGTTCAGCGACTCTGCACTGTCGTGTGTCGTGAAGGCCGCCTTGGAGAATGCTTACCCGAAGGTCAGAGGCTGAATGCCCGTGACCGCTGAAGTGTTCGCCAACAGGAAGGGAACAGTCTTGCCTGGTGACTGTCGAGCGATGTTCATTCATCCGTTGTCGTAGCTTCTGCATGGTCTCCCCAATGTACCATGTTTCGGGACATCCTTTCTTGCAACGTATCAGGTAGACAATGCATTGCTGCGACTGCCTCAGTACTCAATGCTGACAACTGCCAGTTTCCAGATGCAATTTTACAACTCATCCGCTTTATCCTGGACCACAATGTCTTCACCTTCAACAACCAGTTTTTCATCCAGACACACGGAACAGCCATGGGGACCAAATTTGCACCTCAATATGCCAACATCTTCATGCACAGGTTCGAACAAGACTTCTTCACTGCACAGAATCTTCAACCGATGCTGTACACCAGATACATCGATGACATTTTCTTCCTTTGGCCTCATGGTGAACAATCACTGAAACAACTATATGATGATATCAACAAATTCCATCCCACCATCAGACTCACCATGGACTATTTCCCAGAATCAGTTGCATTCTTGGACACACGCATCTCCATTAAGGACGGTCACCTCAGCACCTCACTGTACCGCAAACCCACAGACAATCTCACAATGCTCCACTTCTCCAGTTTCCATCCTAAACATGTTAAAGAAGCCATTCCCTATGGACAAGCCCTCCGTATACACAGGATTTGCTCAGATGAGGAGGATCGTGACAGACACCTCCAGACCCTGAAAGATGCCCTCATAAGAACAGGATATGGTGCTCGACTCATAGATCGGCAGTTCCGATGCGCCACAGTGAAAAACCGCACCGATCTCCTCAGAAGGCAAACACAGGACACAGTGGACAGAGTACCCTTCGTCGTCCAGTACTTCCCCGGAGCGGAGAAGCTACGACATCTTCTCCGGAGTCTTCAACATATCATTGATGAAGACGAACATCTCGCCAGGGCTATCCCCACACCCCCACTTCTTGCTTTCAGACAACCACACAACCTCAAACAGACCATTGTCCGCAGCAAACTACCCAGCCTTCAGAACAGTGACCACAATACCACACAACCCTGCCACAGCAACCTCTGCAAGACATGCCGGATCATCGACATAGATACCATCATCACACGTGAGAATACCATCCACCAGGTACATGGTAAATACTCTTGCAACTCGGTCAACATTGTCTACCTGATATGTTGCAAGAAAGGATGTCCCGAAGCATGGTACATTGGGGAGACCATGCAGACGCTACGACAACGGATGAATGAACATCACTCGACAGTCACCAGGCAAGACTGTTCCCTTCCTGTTGGCGAACACTTCAGTGGTCACGGGCATTCAGCCTCTGACCTTTGGGTAAGCATTCTCCAAGGCGGCCTTCATGACACACGACAGCGCAGAGTCGCTGAACAGAGACTGATAGCCAAGTTCCGCACACATGAGGACGGTCTCAACAGGGATCTTGGGTTCATGTCGCACTATCTGTAACCCCCGTGACTTGCCTGGGTTTGCAAAACCTCACTTACTGTACTGTCTGGAGACAATACACATCTCTTTAACCTGTGATCAGTGCTCCTTCCACTCACATTATCAGCCACTTTAAGACTTGAACAGCAGGTTAGGTGTAAGGATTCACATTCTAATCAGCAACTGTCTGTGCTTTATATGCTCTGTCTGAGGCCAGAACTCTCCATTCACCTGACGAAGGGATTAACCCCGAAAGCTTGTGAGTATATTATCAAATAAATAGGTTGGACTAAAACCTGGTGTTGTCAGACTTTTTACTGTGTTTACGCCAGTCCAACACCAGCATACCCACATCATGACCACAACTGAGCCAAGTTTGAATCAACTCCATCCTTTCTACACCTAATGAACCCTTCTACTGATTTCCTTCCCTTATACTTTTCAAAAACTTTTATTTTTCTTCACATTGTACCCCGATTATCTCTGGTCATCCATGGTTCCATGGGCTTGTTATTCCTACCTATCAGAGGATGAACAAACTAAGATTGTTTCCACTGGAAGGATGGAGGCTGAGGGGAGACCTGATAGAGATTATGAGGGTCACAGACAGGGTGGATAGTCAGAGGCTTTTTCCCAGGATGGAAGTGTCAGTTACAGGGGGAAAAAGGTTCAAGGTGAGAGGGGGAAAGTTGAAGGGAGATGCGCGGGGGAGGTTTTTCACACAGAGAGTGGAGGGGCCTGGAACGCACTGCCAGAGGGGGTGGTGGAAGCAGGAACAATGGCAACATTTAAGAGGCATCTGGGTGGGCTCATGAATAGGGAGGGAATAGAGGGATACGGACTGAGTAAGGGGAGGGACAAGGGGAGAGCTGGGGGAGGGACAAGGGGAGAGCTGGGGGAGGGACAAGGGGAGAGCTGGGGGAGGGACAAGGGGAGAGTTGGGGGAGGGACAAGGGGAGAGCTGGGGGAGGGACAAGGGGAGAGCTGGGGGAGGGACAAGGGGAGAGCTGGGGGAGGGACAAGGGGAGAGTTGGGGGAGGGACAAGGGGAGAGCTGGGGGAGGGACAAGGGGAGAGCTGGGGGAGGGACAAGGGGAGAGCTGGGGGAGGGACAAGGGGAGAGCTGGGGGAGGGACAAGGGGAGAGCTGGGGGAGGGACAAGGGGAGAGTTAGGGGAGGGACAAGGGGAGAGCTGGGGGAGGGACAACGGGAGAGCTGGGGGAGGGACAAGGGGAGAGCTGGGGGAGGGACAAGGGGAGAGCTGGGGGAGGGACAAGGGGAGAGTTGGGGGAGGGACAAGGGGAGAGTTGGGGGAGGGACAAGGGGAGAGTTGGGGGAGGGACAAGGGGAGAGTTGGGGGAGGGACAAGGGGAGAGTTGGGGGAGGGACAAGGGGAGAGTTGGGGGAGGGACAAGGGGAGAGTTGGGGGAGGTGTTGGGTCTGTGGGAGCAGCTTCACAGATACATATCCAGCTTGTGCTCTGCCCAAGATCCCAGGAATGACTCCGGCATTCCCACTAGGTGATCCTCCGATATAGATGTGTTCCCGTGTGACTGCTGGTCTGCACCCCCCACCTGGGCCTTGACCTCATGTCCCATCAGCCCCAGCAGCCACCACTGGGAATTTCCTGCTGCTACCAGGACTGATAGAGGAGACAGCCAATCAGAGGATGGAACTTCCACTCCAAAGAGGTTCTATGTCACACTTGGTCCTCACTCCCCGCAGTGTGGTGGGGCCTGGAGAATCTTAGCTCCGTGCCAACATCGTTTCCATGGGACCATCACGCCGCATCACTTGACCACAACACTTAAGTAATTCCGTTATTTCGACTCAGGCCCACGAGCTCAATACCAGTTGCCTCGAGCCATTTATTTTAAGGAATATCTTGCCAGTAATTTTCACCTTGCTACCTCTCCCATTGTAGCTAACGAATGAAAGGTTAGCGAGGCTGCTGAAACTGCCAATTTACTACTGATTACCCACCCCTTCCACTGGTGGATGGATCTGCTTTGAGGTGATTATATCTGCTGCTGAGAATCGGAGGGAGCTGATTGTACAGGTAATGCTGAATTGAAACTTGTCATCTTGCACTAATTAGGATAACCCACCAGACATAACCAAGAGCAACAGGGCAGTATATTATACCACATTGGAAGAGATTGCTGGCTGGTTGACAAGCAAACTTTGATTGGTGGGGGTGTTACCATAGAGAATGCAACATGGCACAGTTAACTACCAAGCTTTGTTCAATTCCAAACCAGGCTGAACGTATGCAGATGGCAGCCAAATATTACCATCAACATGTCACTCGCACCAGCTCCTCATCTCACCCACAGTCTGGGGGTGGCAGAGAGTGGGGGTGGAAGGGGGAGGGTTATAAGTCAGCTGGTGATCTTTCCTTGTTACATCGAAAAAGGCATTCAGCTTCTTCAGGATAAAATCCCAGCGTGATGAAGGGGTTTGACGGAGTCAATCAGAAGAAATGGGTTTCACTGATCGGTGGGTCGCTAAAACAAAGACACTGATTGAAAATGACTCCAGGTGAGTTGGAGGGGAGAGAAGGAAGATTATTCTATACACCGAGTTCTGACCTGGAATGTGCTGCCTGAAGGGTGGTGAAAACTGATGTCATTTTCAAAAGAAAAAAAAGAATAAATACCTGGAAAGGATAATGTACAGGGCTATTGGGAAAAGTTGGGATTTAACAATTGGCATTACCAAAGAGCCCACCAATCAGATGGGCTGAATGGCTGTGAAATTCAGATAAAATCCTGGAAGAAAACAATTGTCAGCAATGGAGAAAACACCATTTCAAAATGTTCGCAGTGGCTGTAGAGTTTTCTCAGCTCCGCACTGACAATGGCACTGAAAGCAAGAGGATCGTGTAACAGGCAGAGGGACACAGATCCAGCGAGGCTTCAGAGATCTGGGGAAGTGGGCAAAACTGCACAATCTGCTGCTTCATGATTTCCATTAATTGGGTGAGAAACATTCATGTTAAAGGGCTAAAACCAGTAAAATACTCAACCAGGAATGAAGCATTAAATAGGCAAAGATCTGGCCTCATCCATTCTTATCATTTGTTGCTCTTTGCACACGTTAATTAGGTTAAATCTTTGGGAAGAATCTATCCCACAGTGCTAGGTAATGATTGAAGGCTCCAGATCCAGATCTAATTTGTATTTTCAACAGGCGCTCAGAGGGAGCTCTCACACCTTTGACTCACAAGCTTGTGGTTGAACCTGTACTCCAGGAGCCTGAGCGTAGCATTGAGCTGACATTTCCCACACGGGAGTACTGCACAGTCAGAGCTTCAATCTTCACAAAGGATGTTAAACTGAGAGCTTACCTGTTCTTTCAGGTGGATGTGAAAGATCTCATGGCATCACCCAAAAGAGGTGAGGTGTTTTGTTAAATATTTCACCCCACACACAATACCGTCACACAGATTAACTCGTTGTGGGAGCTTCTGTATGAAAATTGGCTGCTGTGTTTCCCACATTATTTTAGAGACTCCATCTCTAAAGAATTTGGTTAGTTCTAAAGCATTTTGTGATGTTCTGATATTGAGAAAGGCACTATATAAACACAGATTCTTTACTTTTTCAGTAACTGTAACACAAAATTAATATGACACTCAACTGCCCTCGGAGAGCTCCACACATGCCATTCAGTTGGTATCGCTACAAAGTTTGCACCAAAAAATGGGCTGGGTGGTTAACACTTCTGTCTCACAGCATCAGGAACCAGGGTTCAATTCTAGTCTTGGGTCACTCTCTATCTGGAGTTTGCACATTCTCCTTGTGTCTGCGTGGGTTTCCTACCATAAAGATGTGCAGGTTAGGTTGTTGGGCAAGTTAAATTGCCAGATAGTGTCGCAAAATGTATAGGTTAGGGGATTAGCAGGATATATATGTGAAGTTGTAGGGATCGGGCATGTGTAAGGTGCTCTGTCAGAGATATAGGGGGTATATGAGTATATGGGGTTTAATGGGATTGGGGGTTATAGATAGGTCTATAGATTGGTGGGGTTGATGTGATCGGTGCAACTCGAGGGCCGAAGGGCCTGTTTGTGCTGTAATGTTCTATGTTCTATGTTCTATAGGGATTCTATGATTCATTGTTCCTGAGGAGCAGTATCCAGAGACAGCGATTTTTGGGCGTGTGAAGAGGCAGCAAAAAGGTGCATTTTTCTGTTTATTTTGTTTAACTGTTTATTTCTAATTTAAGTCGCGAGTTTTTCGGCAGTTTTTTTAAAATTAGTTAGAAACCGGAAGTCGTCACTAGGACGCTTACCGGTAGTTGTAGTTTTTTTTCATGAGCCCCTAATCCTATAAATTAGCGCAGAGAGGATACCCGATCCTCTACACTTGTAGAGAATCCCACCCTCCCACCTCCTCTAACCTAAATTATAAGTGTGGGAAAGTTTTTTTTTTCTGCTGGTAATTGTTTCAGGGATGGCAGTTCAGGCAGTGTGCTGCATCTCCTGTGGGATGTATGTGGTGAGGGACTCCAGTAGTGTTTCAGGGGATTTTACTTGTAAGAAGTGTGTTAGATTGAAGCTTCTGGAGGAGCGTGTAAAGGAGTTGGAGGTGGAATTAGAGGAACTCCGCATAATTCGGGAGGCAGAGGTGGACATTGATAGGAGTTATAAGGAAATAGTCACTCCTAGAAATCAGTCTTGGGTCACTGCCAAGAGGAGGGGAAAGAAGCAAGTGGGGGGACAATCCCCTGGGGCTGTTCCCCTCCAAAATAGGTTTTTGGTCCTGGAGGCTACAGTTGAGGAGGAATCAACTGGGGATAGCCAAAGGGAGCAGGTCTCTGGGGGTGAGCCTATAGTAAAAGCTCAGGTGGTTAGGGGATGCAAAAGATTGGGCCTCGTGACTGGGGACTCCACAGTCAAGGGGACGGATAGGAGAGTCGGTAGTAATGGTAGGGACTCAGGGCTGGTGTGTTGCCTACCAGGGGCTGGGGTCCGGGATGTGTCAGAGAGGATATTCAAGACTCTCAGGGGAGAGGGAGATCAACCCCAAGTTATAATTCATGTGGGGACACATGACATAGGGAGGCTAAGGGAAGGGGATATTAAGCAGAGATTCATGGAGTTGGGGCGGAAACTAAAGGCCAAGTCAGACAGAGTGGTTATCTTTGGACACTTGCCTGTGCCACGGGATAGTTTAGAGAGGAATAGAGAGAGGGAAAGTTTGAACTTGTGGCTGAGGGGATGGTGCAGGAGGGAGGGGTTCAAGTACTTGAGCAATTGGGGCTCGTTCTGGGGAAGGTGGGACCTCTATAAGAGTGATGGTCTACACCTGAACCAGAGGGGAATCAATATCCTGGGGGGTAAATTTGTGAAGGTTATGCGGGGAGGTTTAAACTGATTCAGAGGGGGGGTGGGATCCTGAGTAGAGGGGGTGAAAGTGACGGGGGCATAGATGGGGACTGCAATGCACGGCATTGTGGGGGTGGGGCGGAGCAGGGTTTGAAATGCATATACTTTAATGCGAGGAGTATTCGCAATAAAGTGGATGAACTTGCAGCGTGGATCAGTACCTGGGACTTTGATGTTGGGGCCATTTCAGAGACATGGATAGAGCAGGGTCAGGAATGGATGTTGCAGGTCCTGGGGTACAAATGCTTTAGTCGGAGTAGAGAAGGAGGTAGAAGGGGGGGTGGGGTAGCATTATTGGTCAAGGACTGTATCTCAGTGTCAGAGAGGAACTTTGATGAGGACTTGTCTGTTGAGGTAGTATGGGCGGAGATTAGAAATAGGAGAGGAGAGGTCACCCTGTTGGGAGTCTTTTATAGACCTCCTAAAAGTTCTAGAGAGGTTGAGGAAAGGATTGCGGAGACGATCCTTGTTAGGAGTGAAAGTAATAGGGTAATTATTATGGGGGCTTTAACTTTACTAATATTGATTGGAATTGCTGTAGCTCTAGCTCATTAGAGGGGTCAGTTTTTGTTCAAAGTGTGCAGAAAAGTTTTTGGCTCAGTATGTAGATAGGCCAACTAGAGGTGAGGCTATATTGGATTTGGTGCTGGGTAATGAGCCAGACCAGGTGCTAGACTTGGAAGTTGGTGTGTATTTTGGGGATAGTGACCACAATTCGATTATGTTCACCTTAGTGATGGAAAGGGATAGGCATGAACCTCGGGTCAGTAGTTTCAGCTGGGGGAAGGGTAATTATGAGGCTATTAGGAGAGAGTTAGGAAGCATAGGTTGGACTAGGAGATTACAGGGACTGGGAACGTCCGAAATGTGGAGTTTTTTCAAGGAGCAGCTACTGCGGGTTTGTGATAGGTATATCCCTGTCAGGCAAGGAGGATTTGGTAGGGCTAGGGAACCGTGGTGCACTAAAAAAGTTGATTTGTTGGTTAGGAAGAAAAAGGAGGCTTCTGTTCGGATGAGGCTTGAGGGCTCAGGTAGTGCATTAGAAAGCTTTAGATTGGCTAGGAGGGAGTTGAAGAGGGAGTTAAGAAGGGCTAAAAGAGGACATGAGATGACTTTGGCTGATAGGATTAAGGAGGATCCTAAGGCGTTTTACAGGTATGTCAAGAGCAGAAGGTTGGTTAGGGCAAGATTAGGGCCAGTTACAGACAGTAGAGGGAAGTTGTGTGTGGAACCGGAGGAGATGGGAGAGGCGTTGAAGCAATATTTCTCTTCGGTGTTCACGCAAGGGGACATGAATGTAGCTGAGGAGGACACTGGGGTGCAGGGGTGTAAAATAGATAGTATTGCAGTTGATACCGGGGATGTGCTGGATATTCTAGAGGGCTTGAAAATAGATAAGTTCCCTGTCCGGATGGGATTTAACCTAGGATTCTCTGGGAGGCAAGAGAGTTGATTGCAGAGCCTCTGGCTCTCATCTTCAGGTCATCGTTGGTCTCTGGTATAGTACCGGAAGATTGGAGGACAGCGAATGTTGTCCCATTGTTTAAGAAGGGGAACAGAGACTTCCCCGGGAATTATAGACCGGTGAGTCTTACTTCTCTTGTGGGCAAGGTTTTAGAAATAATTATTAGGGATAGGATTTATAGTTATTTGGAGAGTAATGAATCGATTAGAGACAGTCAGCATGGTTTTGTAGCAGGTAGGTCGTGCCTTACTAACCTTATTGAGTTCTTTGAGAAAGTGACCAAAGAGGTGGATGGGGGTAAGGCAGTTGACGTGGTATACATGGATTTTAGTAAGGCGTTTGATAAGGTTCACCATGGAAGGCTTCTGCAAAAAATGCAGATGTATGGGATTGGGGGTGATTTAGGTACTTGGATCAGGAATTGGCTAGCAGATAGGAGACAGAGGGTGGTGGTTGATGGTAAATATTCATCATGGTGTTCGGTTACGAGTGGTGTGCCTCAGGGATCTGTTTTGGGGCCACTGCTGTTTGTAATTTTTATTAATGATCTGGATGAGGGTATAGTTGGGTGGATTAGTAAGTTTGCTGATGACACCAAAGTCGGAGGTGTGGTAGATTGTGAGGAAGGGTGTCATAGTTTGCAGGGTGACTTAAGAACATAAGAACATAAGAAATAGGAGCAGGAGTAGGCCATCTGGCCCTTCAAGCCTGCCCCGCCATTCAATAAGATCATGGCTGATCTGTCGTGACTCAGCTCCACCTTCGGTTTGCAGGAAGACTTAGACAGGTTGCAGAGCTGGGCTGCGAGGTGGCGGATGGAGTTTAGTGCAGAGAAATGTGAGGTAATTCATTTCGGTAGGAGTAACAGATGTGTCGAGTATAGGGCTAACAGGAGGACTTTGAATAGTGTGGATGAACAGAGGGATCTAAGTGTATGTGTACATAGATCCCTGAAAGTTGGGAATCAAGTAGATAAGGTTGTTAAGAAGGCATACGATGTCTTGGCGTTTATTGGTAGGGGGATTGAATTTAGGAGTCGCAGCGTCATGTTGCAACTGTACACAACTCTGGTGCGGCCGCACTTGGAGTACTGTGTGCAGTTCTGGTCCCCACATTACAGGAAGGATGTGGAGGCTTTGGAGAGGGTGCAGAGGAGGTTTACCAGGATGTTGCCTGGTATGGAGGGGAGGTCCTATGAAGAGAGACTGAGGGATTTGGGGTTGTTTTCGCTGGAAAGAAGGAGGCTAAGAGGGGATCTTATTGAAACATATAAGATGATTAGAGGTTTAGATAGGGTGGATAGTGATAGCCTTTTTCCTCAGATGGAGAAAGCTAGCACGAGGGGGCACGATTTTAAATTAAGGGGGGGTAGTTATAGGACTGATGTCAGGGGTAAGTTCTTTACCCAGAGGGTGGTGAGGGATTGGAATGCCCTGCCTGTTGCAGTTGTAAATGCGCCTAGTTTGGGGGCGTTTAAGAGATCTGTGGATAGGTTTATGGACGAAAAGGGATTGGTTTAGATTAGTGGGTCAGTGTTTTTTTTTTTAAAAACTGGTCGGCGCAACATCGTGGGCCGAAGGGCCTGTTCTGCGCTGTAATGTTCTATGTTCTATGTTCTATGATTCCAGGTGACCGAGCAGCTAGATCACTCAGCAACTCCCAACTTTATCAGACAACCGATATCTCTTCACAGAGATTAGGAATTGCTTCTATATATTAATAAATGTGTGAAAAATTCTGACCTATACTCTTTCCTTGAAGTATCACTGATGGAAATAAATGCAGTTGAGGATAAACAATCTCTTTGCTCATCCTCATATTAATCTTGGTCTGAAAATGCAATAGTTGGGGATATTAAACAACAAAGTACAAAGAAAATTCCAGCACAGGAACAGGCCCTTCGGCCCTCCAAACCTACACCGACCATGCTGCCCAACTGAACTAAAACCCCCCACCCTTCCGGGGACCATATCCCCCTATTCCCATCCTATTCATGTCCTTCATTACAGAGACGTGGCTGCAGGGTGACAGGGACTGGGAGCTGAATGTACAGGGCTATCAAGTGTTTAGGAAGGATAGGCGGGAGGGAAAAGGGGGGGGGCCTAGCTCTGCTGATTAAGGATAGCATCACGGTGGTAGCAAGGGATGATATTGGAGCCAAGGAGCAGAGGGTGGAATCGTTGTGGGTGGAGATTAGGAACAGCAAAGGGAGAAAGACGCTGGTGGGTGTCATCTATAGGCCCCCGAATAATGATCTGGAGGTGGGGCGGGCTGTTAACGCGCAAATAAGTGCGGCGTGCAGGAATGGGACGGCCGTAGTTATGGGGGATTTCAATCTGCATATTGATTGGTCAACCCATGTTGGACGCGGGGGGCTCGAGGAAGAGTTCTTGGAATGCTGCCGGGATAATTTCCTTGAACAGTGTGTGTTGGAGCTGACGAGGGAGTGAGCTATCTTAGATCTGGTGTTATGTAACGAGGCGGATAGAATTAGGGACCTTGTGGTGAAGGATCCTCTTGGGGAGAGTGATCATTGTATGGTGGAGTTTCTGGTGCAGATGGAGGAGGAGAAAGTGTGTTCCCGGACACACGTCCTCTGTTTGAATAGAGGGGAGTACGATAGGATGAGAGAAGAATTGGCGAATGTGGACTGGGGGAGCGCGTTGGAGGGAGGGTCTGTTGAGGAGCAGTGGAGGATCTTTAAGGAGATCTTTCTTGGTGCTCAGAGGAAATTTATTCCGATGGTCAAAAAGGATAGTAGGAAGAGAGGTAATAAGCCATGGATAAGGAAGGAGGTGAAGGAAAGTGTTAAATTAAAAGCGGAGGAATTTAGAGTAGCTAAGAGTAGTGGGCGAGAAGAGGATTGGGAGAGGTTTAAATGTCAACAAAGATTGACAAAGAAGTTGATAAAGAAGAGTAGGAGAAGCTATGAAGCTGGGCTAGCGCTTAATATAAAAAAGGATAGCAAGAGTTTTTATAAATATTTAAAAAGGAAGAGGTTGGCTAGGGTGAACGTTGGTCCTTTAGAGGATGAGAAAGGTGATCTAGTGGTAGGGGATGGGGATATGGCTAAGGTATTGAATAACTTTTTTGTTTCTGTCTTCACGGAGGATGAAGTGAATAATTTGCCGGGTGTTAGCGATGGAAAGGTGGTAGGACTGGAGGGTCTTAATGACATTACTGTTACTAGAGAGGCGGTGCTCGACAGACTGGAGGGGCTGATTGTGGACAAGTCCCCAGGACCTGATGGAATGCTTCCGAGGGTTCTGAAAGAAATGGCGGAGGTTATAGTGGATGCCTTGGTGGTTATTTTCCAGACGTCGCTGGATTCCGGGGAAGTGCCGGATGATTGGAAATTGGCTAATGTTACGCCGTTGTTTAAGAAGGGTGCCAGGCAAAAGGCGGGGAATTATAGGCCTGTTAGTTTAACGTCTTTGGCAGGTAAAATGTTAGAATCTGTCATTAAGGAGGAAATTGCGAGGCATCTTGAAGGGAATTGCTTGATAGAGCAGACGCAGCACAGTTTTATTAAAGGGAAGTCGTGTCTGACAAATTTACTGGAGTTCTATGAGGATGTGTCTAGGGCGGTGGATAGAGGAGAGCCGGTGGATGTGGTCTTTCTAGATTTTCAGAAGGCGTTTGACAAAGTACCTGACAAGAGGTTATTGCAGAAGGTAGAGGGACATGGAGTTGGGGGTAGGATGTTAGTGTGGATAGAGGATTGGTTGTCAAATAGGAGGCAGAGAGTGGGGGTCAACGGGTGCTATTCGGATTGGCGGATGGTGACTAGTGGAGTGACCCAGGGGTCGGTGCTGGGGCCTCAGCTTTTTACCATTTATATAGATGATCTGGAGGAGGGAACCGAGTGTAGGGTGTCGAAATTTGCTGATGACACCAAGATTGGGGGAAAGGCAAATTGTGCGGAGGGTGTGGAGAGTCTGCAGAAGGATCTAGATAGGCTGGGCGAATGCGCCAGGAAATGGCAAATGGAATTTAATGTTGTCAAGTGTGAGGTGGTCCACTTTGGTAGGAATAATGGTAGGAAGGACTATTACTTACGGGGCGAAAAACTGCAGCAGGCGACGGTGCAGAGGGACCTCGGGGTCCTTGTGCATGAATCGCAAAAACCCAGCTTGCAGGTGCAGCAGGTGGTCAGGAAGGCAAATGGGATGCTGGCCTTCATAGCGAAAGGGATTGAATATAAAAGTAGGGAGGTCTTGCTGCAGCTGTATAGGGCATTGGTGAGGCCGCAGCTGGAGTACTGTGTGCAGTTTTGGGCACCGCACCTGCGCAAAGAAAGTTTGGCCTTGGAGGGAGTGCAGAGGAGGTTTACTAGGCTGATACTGGAGTTGAGGGGGTTGAGCTATGAGGAGAGGCTGAATAAACTAGGCTTGTACTCATTAGAGTTTAGAAGAATGAGGGGAGATCTCATTGAGACGTATAAGATGATGAATGGATGGATAGGATAGAGGTGGAGAGTCTCTTCCCGCTCAAAAAAGACAGTAGGACTAGGGGGCACAGCCTCAAGATAAGGGGGGGGCGGTTTAGAACGGAGTTGAGGAGGAACTTCTTCACTCAAAGGGTGGTGAATCTCTGGAATTCTCTGCCCGTTGAAGTGGTGGAGGCTGCCTCGCTAAATATTTTTAAGACGCAGGTTGATGGGTTTTTGATAAGAGAGGGGATTAAGGGTTATGGGGAGAGGGCGGGAAGGTGGAACTGAGCCACGACAGATCAGCCATGATCTTATTGAATGGCGGGGCAGGCTCGAAGGGCCAGATGGCCTACTCCTGCTCATATTTCTGATGTTCTTATGTTCTTATTGTCAAGACAAAATATAAAAATACATCCTTTACTCCACCAGAAACAAAATACTCTGGAAATTTGAAATATTAAAAATAATGAGAATTTAGAATACTTATTCTGATCAGATGTCTGTTATTTTATCTTTGCGTAATTTAAATGCTGACCAGCCTTGTTCTGCCGGGAAGAATTAGCCACATCCAGATCATTCCAAACTCGTGTAAGAGCAGGAAGATTTAGAAAAGTTGGGAGGATGTTTGAAAAGGTTTGGTTCCACATTGGGTGAAACAATTCACCATCCAGGAACTAATTCAAATCCAGCCCAGAGTGAGAGGTGATTTGCTTACAGCTATGAGTTCTAACTTTATAACATTAGCTGAACCAGTGATGTAACACTAGCAAAACAGGTGATGAACAGTTAATCTGTTTTACTTTGGCCTGGTTCACATGAGTAGAAAGACTCACCTAGGATACAGGATAACTTTTTGCTATTCTTCAGGCACTGTCAGGGTCTCCTTAATGCCTATCTCGACCGGGCAAATCTAGATCTCAGCCGGGATTCTCCGAAAAAATTTCAAGTGAAAATGGGAGTAAATCACATTGTATTTTGGTGGGATTTTTGCAATGGATCTCCCACACTCTGTGTACTGCAGAGTGCTGTAGCATGATTCACTCCAGAATTCAGTGAGCAGGGCCTATTCCTGCCGGAGAGCCAGCAGAGTATCGCTGAGTGGGACATTGCGCATGTGCCAATTTGTCAGCGCTGAAATCAGCACTACCAGCCTCCCAATTCCAAGCCAGTTTGATCGCTGGCCATTCCTGCAAAGCCAGCCCTCCAACTCCCCCCCTGGCTTTCCCCAACCATGTCTGGCCCACCTTCCACCACCCTCGCAGCTCCGATCTCCCACCCCCCACCCGATCCTCCTCCCCCACCGGCATTCCCACGTCCACCCGACCCCTGTGCAGCCTTGACCACCATCCACCGCCCCAAGCAGGACCCCCTCCCACCCCCCTTCCCCCAACCCAACCCGATGACCAGCCTCGATCACTAGCCTCCCCCTCTCCCCCACTGATCCTTATGCAGAGTGGCAGTGGGACCCAGCACCCCCATCGATTGCCCCATCTGGTCCTGCCCCCATCCAGTCCCGCTGGAGTGAATCTGGAGGCTAGGGTTCGGAGACTTCAGTCCCGCTGATTTCCATTGTGGATGTGATGCCATTCCAGATCTGGTGCTGGGAGATGCTAGTGGGCTGGGACACCCAGCACAGATCCCACACAATGGGTGCCGCTGTAATCTACTTTTCTCACACAGTGAAGATGGTAGAATCACCTGATTTCATTTTGATTCACAGATGGGCTGTGTCTGCATATCCCTAATTGCCCTCAAGGAGGTAGTGATTAGACACCTTCTTAAACTGTTTAAACTTTATTTATTAGTGTCACAAGTAGGTTTACATTAACACTGCAATGAAGTTACTGTGAGAAGCCCTATGTTGCCACACTCCGACACCTGTTTTGGTTACAATGAGGGAGAATGAGGCCCCAATGAGGGCCAATGCACACTAACCAGCACGTCTTTCAGACTGTGGGAGGAAACCAGAGCACCCGGAGGAAACCCACACTGACACGGGGAGAACATGCATACTCCACACAGACAGTGAGTTGGGAATCGAACCCGGGTCCCTGTAGCTGTGAGGCAGCAGTGCTAACCACTGTGGCGCCGTGAAGATGTTGGACAAACATAAATCCACACACTCTAAGTCTCACTAAGAGATTACCATGAAGACAGGGTGGAACTTGAATGTATCACATCAATACATTGAGAAATGTAACACTGTTCCTGATCAAGCATTCTACACTCTCAGCCCCTCCCCACTTCACCATCTTTCCTCTCCCACCCCCTCACTCACCCCCATTTCCTGTCAAACACAGTCAGAGGATGTGAGATTTTCAAATCCTGTGGAACCTAGACCTGCAGCAAATTTGCTTCCACTTCTGGCAATTATTTGAGTTTTCACCCTCCCTCATTGTTGACATAAAGTTAAAGGAACCTTATCCCATTTCCCAATCCTTCAGGACATGCACAAATATGTTTTTTTTTAGAACCCTACAGTGCAGAAACAGGCCCTTCGGCCCATCGAGTCTGCACCGAACACAATCCCACCCAGACCCTATCCCCATATCCCTACACATTTTACCTGCTAATCCCTCTAACCTACACATCCCAGGATACTAAGGGGCAATTTTAGCATAGCCAATGAACCTAACCCGCACATCTTTGGACTGTGGGAGGAAACCGGAGCACCTGGAGAAAACCCACGCAGACACGAGGAGAATGTGCAAACTCCACACAGGCAGTGACCCGAGCTGGGAATCGAACCCAGGACCCTGGAGCTGTGAAGTAGCAGTGCTAACCACTGTGCTACCGTACCGTGCCGCCGTTTGGTTATCACTTGTTCTGATGAAGATTATCAGAGTTCCTTCCCCTGAAAACTCAATCCAATCTGAAAGAGGACAGATTGATTTCAAAGTGTGAATAGGTTCCCAATTCCTCATAAAGAATGTGGGCCAGCTGGTGATCTTTGAAAGACTTGTCAAACCAGACAAATAATAATTCCTTCAAGATAATGGTCAATATTATATCAATACTTCAAACTGACCATCGAAAGGCAAAAAGGAACTGATCACTGATCGCAATGACCCCCCTCTTCTCCCTCAATGATGGAAACAGGTCCTCTTATGTATTATAAAGATTCAATCATGGAATTGTACAGTAGAGAAAGAGGCCACCTAACCAACATGTCTGTACCAGCTGAGAAATAAACCACCCGGCTAATCCCACTTTCCAGTGTTTGGTCCGCAGCTCTGCAGGTTATGGCACCTGGGTTCCAAATCCACTCACCTCTGGAAGAATTTCAGCTTCTACCACCTTCTCAGGCATGAGATCTCAAACCTGACACAACCTTCCATCTGACAAATCATTTCTTCAGCTCTGTTCTAACCTTTCTACCAATCACTTTAAATCTCTACTAATCACTGACCTCTCCGCTCAGGTAAACCGGCCTTCACATTCACTTTATTCAGGCTCCTCACAACTTTGTACATCTCAATCAAATCTCCTCTCAGCCTTCTCCATTCCAAGGAGAACACCCCCAGACTACCCACTCTTTCCTTATTACTGTGATTCTCCAGTGCTGGCAACATTCTTGTCAATCTCCTCTGTACTCTCTCTAACACAGTTACATCCAGACACAGGGGTTCAAAATGAAGCATCTTGGGAACTGGATTGTCCAATTCAGAAAATCAATCAGTGAAAAACAACCAAGGGAAAGGTGATGGTTGGACCAAGGGATTGGTTTAGGCTAGTGGGTCATTGTTTTGTAACTGGTCGGCGCAACATCGTGGGCCGAAGGGCCTGTTCTGCGCTGTAATGTTCTATGTTTCAAAGAGGCAGCACCAGGCCTGCTGGCCTGGAATGGTGCTGTCAGATTCGATGGTGTTGGAATTACCCGAGATCTGGATCAGTCTCTGCATTACCCACCTCAGGTCAAAGTAAAATCTGCTCACAACTCTGCAATATTTCACCTTTTCCAAATGCATGGTCAGTATTTCAGTCCCTGTCAGAAAATATAATTATTTCAGCTCTGACTTCCAAATCCTTCAAAAAATTATTGGTGTTTTGGCAAAAGGTGAGCAGCACAGAATGTGAAATGAGTTCTGACTGCTGTTTGGTTTTTGTGGGTGTCTTTTAGGGATTAGAACAGTATCTGAGTGTGAAATACCAGATTGGTGAAGATATTGGCATTTACTAGTGAACAGATTGAATCAAGCAGAGTGGGCACAGTGATGCCAATGCTTATTTGATGCCAGTCCTGCCATTCCTGACCTCAGCACTCCAGCCAATGCCCTCTTCTAATCTCACACGATGTGATTTAATCTAACTAGGTGCTGAGCAGCAGGAAGAACACCAGCGCTACAGGCAAGTTACTGGCTGATGTCCTTTGCTTGTTGCTTGGAATACTCTTGCATCTGATGCCTTTTATAATTGTTTCAAATAATAAAAATCTGCAGGGAGCAGTGTGGCAGATGCTGAAGGAGCTGTTTGGATAAATTTAAAGCTTCTGCACAAAGTAACTGCTCCCAGACATGGGTCTGTATTCCACTCGGAATGATTGGGAGAATGAATGGAGGTGATGGAGGAGGAGAAGGAACCCCACATCGGTCCATCATGAAGTCAGCTATACTTGATTCTGACCCCCCTGTACTGTCTGCCACACCCACCCCGGGCCTGCAGACACTAGTAGGGGTGTGGACACCTTCATCATTGGCTGTGAAGGTAAAATGGTGATACTTTTCCATTTGCCCGGGTTCTTTCAAAGCTGGAGATGGAGTTTAGCTCAACATCCTGCAATTTGCATTGCGCTCTTGTGTAAGGAAGGCCATTGAGTCTCTTTACACATTCAGAGTTAAGCAGGAGAAAGCTGCATCTGGCTTCCCCCCGGTGTAGGATCACATTAACATCACGGGCCTTACTCTGGGGACAGTACGTAATGAACTCTGTAACTTAGAGGAACACAATTCCAATCCTTCAATGTCCAGCTGGTGTGTGCACATTGGCCAAGGAGCTGACAGGTCAGTATCCCACACCCAGGCACTTCCTCCTGCCCCAGTCCAGCATAGACATAGACATAGAACACTACAGCACAAACAGGCCCTTTGGCCCACGAGTTGCGCCGATCACATCAACACCTACCAACCTACAGACCTATCTATAACCCCCAATCCCATTAAATCCAATATAGAACAAAGAACATTACAGCGCAGAACAGGCCCTTTGGCCCACGATGTTGCGCCGACCAGTTACAAAACAATGACCCACTAATCTAAACCAATCAATTTTCATCCATAAACATATCCACGGATCTCTTAAACGCCCCCAAACTAGGCGCATTTACAACTGCAGCTGGCAGGGCATTCCAGTCCCTCACCACCCTCTGGGTAAAGAACCTACCCTTGACATCCGTCCTATAACTACCTCCCCTTAATTTAAAGACATGCCCCCTTGTGCTAGATTTCTCCATCAGAGGAGAACCCTATCTAAACCTCTAATCATCTTATATGTTTCAATAAGATCCCCTCTTAGCCGCCTTCTTTCCAGCGAAAACAACCCCAAATCCCTCAGCCTCTCCTCATAGGACCTCCCCTCCATACCAGGCAACATCCTGGTAAACCTCCTCTGCACCCTCTCCAAAGCCTCCACATCCTTCCTGTAATGTGGGGATCAGAACTGCACACAGTACTCCAAGTGCAGCCGCACCAGAGTTGTGTACAGTTGCATCATGACGCTGCGACTCCTAAATTCAATCTCCCTACCAATAAACGCCAAGACACCGTATGCCTTCTTAACAACCTTATCTACTTGATTCCCAACTTTCAGGGATCTATGTACACATACACCTAGATCCCTCTGCTCATCCACACTATTCAAAGTCCTCCCGTTAGCCCTATACTCGACACTTCTGTTATTCCTACCAAAGTGAATTACCTCACACTTCTCCGCATTAAAATCCATCTGCCACCTCTCGGCCCAGCTCTGCAACCTGTCTAAGTCTTCCTGCAAACTATGACACCCTTCATCACTATCTACCACACCTCCGACTTTGGTGTCATCAGCAAATTTACTAATCCACCCAACTATACCTTCATCCAGATCATTAATGAAAATTACAAACAGCAGTGGCCCCAAAACAGATCCCTGAGGCACACCACTCGTAACCGAATTCCATGATGAATATGGGTTGAAATGGTTGCTACGAGAGGACACAGATTTAAGGTACAGGGAGGGAAGTTCAGAAGTGATGTTAGGGGTAAGTTTTTCACTCAGAGGGTAGTGAGTGAATGGAATCGGCTGCCGTCAGTGGTGGTGGAGGCGAATTCGCTGGGGTCTTTTAAAAGACTTCTGGATTAGTATATGGGGTTTAATGAGATTGAGGGTTATAGATAGGTCTGTAGGTTGGTAGGTGTTGATGTGATCGGCGCAACTCGTGGGCCGAAGGGCCTGTTTGTGCTCTAGTGTTCTATGTTCTATGTTCTAATATTTACCATCAACCACCACCCTCTGTCTCCTATCCGCTAGCCAATTCCTGATCCAATTACCTAAATCACCCCCAATCCCATACATCTGCATTTTCTGCAGAAGCCTACCATGGTGAACCTTATCAAACGCCTTACTAAAATCCATATACACCACGTCAACTGCCTTACCTCCATCCACCTCATTGGTCACTTTCTCAAAAAACTCAATAAGGTTAGTAAGGCACGACCTACCCGTCACAAAACCATGCTGACTATCTCCAATCAATTCATTGCTCTGCAAATAACTATAAATCCTATCCTGAATAATTTTTTCTAAAACCTTGCCCACAACAGAAGTAAGACTCACCGGTCTATAATTCCTGGGGAAGTCTCTGTTCCCCTTCTTAAACAATGGGACAACATTCGCTAACCTCCAATCTTCCGGTACTATACCAGAGACCAACGACGACCTTCAATCAATTCTCTTGCCTCCCAGAGAATCCTGGGGTAAATCCCATCCGGACCAGGGGACTTATCTATTTTCAGACACTCCAGAATATCTAGCACATCCTCCTTATCAACTGCAACACTGTCAATTCTACTCCCCTGCAACCCAGTGTCCTCCTCAGCTATATCCATGTCCCCCTGCGTGAACACCGAAGAGAAATATTGGTTCAATGCCTCTCCAATCTCCTCCGGTTCCACACACAACTTCCCTCTACTGTCTATAACTGGCCCTAATCTTGCCCTAACCAACCTTCTATTCTTGACATACCTACAGAACGTCTTAGGATTCTCCTTAACCCTATCAGCCAAAGTCTTCTCATGTCCTCTTTTAGCCCTTCTTAGCTCACTCTTCAACTCCCTCCTAGCCAATCTAAAGTTTTCTAGTGCACTACTCATCCAGAAGTCTTTTAAAAGACCCCAGCGAGTTAGCCTCCACCACCACTGACGGCAGCCGATTCCATTCACTCACCACCTTCTGAGTGAAAAACTTACCCCTAACATCACTTCTGTACTTTCCTCCCCGCACCTTAAATCTGTGTCCTCTCGTAGCGACCATTTCAACACGGGGAAATAGCCTCTGAGAATCCATCCTATCTATTCCTCTCAACATTTTATAAACTTCTATCAGGTCGCCTCTCAACCTTCGCCTCTCCAGGGAGAAGAGTCCCAGCTCCCTCAACCTATCTTCATAAGGCATCCCTCCCAGTCCAGGCAACATCCTTGTAAATCTCCTCTATACCTTTTCAATAGCTTCTACGTTCTTCCTATAGTGAGGCGACCAGAACTGCGCACAGTATTCCAAGTGAGGCCTGACAAGGGTCTTATAAAATTGCAGCATTACCTCCCGACTCCTAAACTCAATCCCTCGATTAATGAAGGCCAGTACACTATACGCCTTCTTGACCACATCCTCCACCTGCGAGGCCAATTTAAGAGTTCTGTGGACCCGGACCCCAAGATCCTTCTGCTCTTCAACCATACTAAGACTCCTGCCCTTGATAGTGTACTCGTTCATCCCGTTGGTCCTGCCAAAATGGACCACTACACATTTATCCGCGTTGAAGTCCATCTGCCACTTCTCCGCCCAGTCTTGCATCCTATTTATGAACTACTGCAACTTCTGACATCCTTCCAGACCATCCACAACATCACCGACCTTCGTGTCATCGGCGAACTTACTAACCCATCCCCCCACTTCCTCATCTAGGTCATTTATGAAAATGACAAACAGCAAAGGTCCTAGAACAGATCCCTGGGGCACTCCACTGGTGACTGACCTCCATGCAGAAAAAGACCCATCCACAACCACTCTCTGCCTTCTGCAGGCAAGCCAGTTCTGGATCCACAAGGTCAAAGGCCCTTGGATCCCATGCCCTCTCACCTTCTCAAGAAGTCTTGCATGGGGGACCTTATCAAATGCCTTGCTGAAGTCCATGTACACCACGTCCACTGCACTTCCTTTGTCAATGTGTTCAGTCACATTTTCGAAGAACTCAACTAGGCTCGTAAGGCACGACCTTCCCTTGACAAATCCATGCTGACTATTTCTGATCATGTCAAACCTCTCCAAATGTTCGTACATCTTGTCCCTCAGAAGCCTCTCCATCAGCTTACCAACCACTGAGGTCAGACTCACCGGGCGGTAATTTCCCGGGCTATCTCTGTTCCCTTTCATGAAAATAGGAACCACATCCGCAATCCTCCAATCTTCCGGAACCTCTCCCGTCTCCATTGACGATGCAAAGATCATCGCCAGGGGCTCTGCAATCACTTCCCTCACCTTCCACTATAACCTGGGGTACATCCCATCTGGTCCCGGCAACTTATGTGTCTTGATAGAATTCAAAAGTTCTAACACATCCTCTTCCTTAATATCCACAAACTCAATCTTTTCCATCTGCTGCAAATCTGTAGCAAAATCTCCCAGATCAGCTTCCACCGTGAATACTGAGGCAAAGTACTCATTAAGCATCTCCGCCATTTCTTCTGGTTCCACACAGACCTTTCCCCCATCAGCTTTTATAGTTTCTATCCCTTCTCTTCTCATCCTTTTACCTTTCACATATTTATAGAAGGCCTTGGGATTCTCCTTAATCTTACCTGCTAAGGTCTTCTCATGACACCTTCTGGCTCTCCTAATTTCCCTTTTAACCTCCTTTCTACAGTCCTTATATTCTTCAAGATCCTTAACCTCTCCTAGTTCCCTGAACCTTTTGGACACCTTCCTTTTCCTCCTGACTAGGTTCACCACAGCCTTCGTGCACCACGGTTCCCGCGACCTACCAAAACCCCCTTGTCTCATCGGAACATTGTCGTGCAGAGCTCCAGACAAACATTCCTTGAATATCCGTCACCTTCCTTCTGTACTTTTCCCAAAGAATGCCTTCTTCCAGTTTATTTGTCCAATTAACTTCCTGATATCTTCATATTTCCCCTTACTCCAGACAAACACCTTCCTAGCCTGCCTGATCCTATCTCGTTCCAATGCTATCGTGAAGGAGATAGAATTATGGTCACCATTCCCAAGATGCTCTCCTTCTGAGAGATCCATCACCTGTCCTGGTTCATTCGCCAGTACCAGGTCAAGTACAGCCTCTCCTCTCATAGGCTTAACATGGCAGCTGAACTGAAGCAAAATTTAGATTTCCAGCTTCTGTAAAATATATTAACTGTGACTTGTTATTAAATTTTGCTGAAATGTAATATTCATTTGATAGGACATTGTATCATGTTCCCAAGATATGAATAGCTTGCTGCTCTATTTCCATCTTCATGAATGTAGTTACTATCTCATCATTCTGGTGACAATGATTCATGGTTTTTGATGTTGGACTGAAATTTTCTTCACTGTGTTTTGGTTTAATTTGCAATCTTAAATAACAAATCAGACTATAAATCCAGAATGTATTTTCCACGTTAACTGTTGCATTGAACATTCTTCAGACAACAATCCCCTGGCTATCCTCTCCCACCTCCTCTTCTCCTTCCTGAAGCTTCCTCTGTATTTCTGTCATCAGATCAGACACTAAACTGAGGTCTTGTCTCTGCTCCTGTGAACACGAAAGATCTCGGACATGATATGAAGAAGAGCCAAAGAGTTCTCCACAGTGTCCCTCAACTAACACCTTCAGAATCAGAGATAAACTGCTAATTTTCCCATTCCTGTTGGTGGGAACTCGCTATTATGTTCCAACATGATATTAGTGACTTCACTTCAAAAGCATCGCTGACTATGAAGCATTTTGGGACATCCTCAAATCATTGCAGCTGCTATAGAAATGCAGTGCAAGCCCTGAGTACAAGCACCAAACAGCAACTGGTTCCTGATGGTGGATCCACAGATTAATTTGAATGGACGAGGGGACAACACTGATACGAGTTTTAAAATGGTTTTATTTTATTGAACAGAACATAAGAACATAAGAACATAAGAAATAGGAGCAGGAGTAGGCCATCTGGCCCTTCGAGCCTGCCCCGCCATTCAATAAGATCATGGCTGATCTGTCGTGGCTCAGCTCCACCTTCCCGCCCTCTCCCCATAACCCTTAATCCCTTCTCTTATCAAAAACCCATCAACCCGTTTCTTAAAAATATTTAGCGAGGCAGCCTCCACCACTTCAACGGGCAGAGAATTCCAGAGATTCACCACCCTTTGAGTGAAGAAGTTCCTCCTCAACTCTGTTCTAAACTGCCTCCCCTTTACCTTGAGGCTGTGCCCCCTAGTCCTACTGTCTTTTTTGAGCGGGAAGAGTCTCTCCACCTCTATCCTATCCATCCCATTCATCACTATAGGAAAGACGTGGAAGCTATTGAAAGGGTGCAGAGGAGATTTACAAGGATGTTGCCTGGACTGGGAGGCATGCCTTATGAAGATAGGTTGAGGGAGCTGGGACTCTTTTCCCTGGAGAGGCGAAGGTTGAGAGGCAACCTGATAGAAGTTTATAAAATGTTGAGAGGAATAGATAGGGTGGACTCTCAGAGGCTATTTCCCCGGGTTGAAATGGTCGCTACGAGAGGACACAGATTTAAGGTGCGGGGAGGGAAGTACAGAGGTGATGTTAGGGGTAAGTTTTTCACTCAGAGGGTGGTGAGTGAATGGAATCGGCTGCCGTCGTCGGTGGTGGAGGCGAACTCACTGGGGTCTTTTAAAAGACTTCTGGATGAGTATATGGGGTTTAATGGGATTGGGGGTTATAGATAGGTCTATAGATTGGTGGGGTTGATGCGATCGGTGCAACTCGAGGGCCGAAGGGCCTGTTTGTGCTGTAATGTTCTAAGATTCTAAGATCATCTTATACGTCTCAATGAGATCTCCCCTCATTCTTCTAAACTCTAACGAGTACAAGCCTAGTTTATTCAGCCTCTCCTCATAGCTCAATCCCCTCAACTCCGGTATCAGCCTAGTAAACCTCCTCTGCATTCCCTCCAGGGCCAAAATATCCTTGCGCAGGTGCGGTGCCCAAAACTGCACACAGTACTCCAGCTGCGGCCTCACCAATGCCCTATACAGCTGCAGCAAGACCTCCCTACTTTTATATTCAATCCCCCTCGCTATGAAGGCCAGCATCCCATTCGCCTTCCTGACCACCTGCTGCACCTGCAAGCTGGGTTTTTGCGACTCATGCACAAGGACCCCGAGGTCCCTCTGCACCGTCGCCTGCTGCAGTTTTTTGCCCCGTAAGTAATAGTCCTTCCTACCATTCTTCCTACCAAAGTGGACCACCTCACACTTGCCAACATTGAATTCCATTTGCCATTTCCTGGCCCATTCGCCCAGCCTATCTAGATCCTTCTGCAGACTCTCCACACCCTCCGCACAATTTGCCTTTCCCCCAATCTTGGTGTCATCAGCAAATTTCGACACCCTGCACTCGGTTCCCTCCTCCAGATCATCAGTTAGCATGTCAAAAACAAAAAGAGAAAACAAACTTGGAGACTGGCTGTAAGTAAGCCAGTCCATGTATTGTACTTGAACTGAACAGATCTCGAAAACAAACCGAAAACATACACTAAAATCCAAACTATATTTCAATTCTTATCTCATTATTAGAACTGTGTTTCACAGTCTGTCTCACAATCCATGCAGCTGCCATTATGAGAAACTTGTTTGCCTGCTGTTGTGTATCCTTCAGGAATACAGTCAATTTTAAACTAACCTTTAGCTCTCTGATTCTACAGGTCATCAAATTTTCAGTCAATTTTTAATCTTAGCAGTATTAGTTGCATCGGCAGAAATATCTGAAAATGAAATCTTTGCAAAAATTGAAGCAGAGAGAGAGAAGAATATACAGGATCCCTCACCGATGTTAGTGATTATTCTCCAAATGTGCGCAGTAAGTGAGAGAATCAGAGAATCAAACATTCATAGAATCATAGAACCCCCACCCTACAGAAGGAGGCCATTCTGTCCATTGAGCCAAAACCAGCAACAGTCCCACCAAGGCCCCATAAATTTGCTCTGCTAATTTCCCTGACAGGAGCAATCCATCTAACCCGCACATCTTTGGAATGTGGGAAGAAACCGGAATACCCAAAGGAAATGTATGCAGACATGGGGAGAATGTGCAAACTCCAAACAGACAGTCAACCAAAGTTGGAATTGAACCTGGGTCCCTGGCACTGTGAGGTACCACGTTCCAAAAGCTCCTGATTCCAAATAAACCCGTGGGACTTTAACTTTGAGACTTCTTACTGTGCCCACCCCAGTTCAACATCGGCATCTCCACATTATGGTACCATCGACACCACGAACCGCTGGCTCAGAGTGGAGAGGATCTTCAAGAAGATCGCACATATCAACAGAGACAACAAGTTTCTCCAAAGATGCTCTTCACTCATGCTGTTTGTACCTGTAAAGGTACAATCTGTAATTATCTTACAATTGAGTCAGTGTCTATATATGTCGTGTTTGTGAACCTGTCTCCACTTACCAGATGAAAGAGCAATGCTCCGAAGGCTCATGATTCCAAATAAACCTGTTGGACTTTAACCTGGTGAGGAAGCCAGGCTTACCACTGTGCCATTGTGCTACCCGAGCTGGGTGATTAATTTTAAGGGACAATAAAGCTGGATCTTCTCCTGATTCACCAGACATTTCCGATGTGGATTGGAGCAGCTCTGGGATTTTTGCATCATTTCCTGTTACAGGAGTACCACAGCCAATGGTAACAGCCGGAGCCCGGGCAGGTTCCCTGGCTGGGTGCTGCTGATATGAAGATGAATTGATCTAAAGCCCCAGGCCCAGACTGGCTGAGTATTACACTATGTGATGCCCCTGGGGCCAAACAACAAGGAAATAAACACTTTTCATGTCCTTATTGCAGACAAAAAACAAATCTTAAAAAGCCATGACCTGACACAGTTCAATCCTGTGCTTTACACTTTTTCATTTGGGACACTGCTATTACTGAACAATAGGAACTCGCAGCAAGAGTAGGCCATTCAGCCTATCGGGTCTGCTCCATCATTCATGGTGATCATGGCTGATCATCAAATTCAATATCCTGATACTGTCTCCCTCCCACATCCCTCCATCCTTTTTGCGCCCAGAGCTATATCTAATTTCTTCTTGAAATCAGAAAACATCTTGGCCTCAACTACTTTCTGTGACAGTAAATTCCATACATTCCCCACCCCCTGGGTGAAGAAATTTCTCCTCATCTCAATTCTAAAAGGTTTACCCCTTTACAATTGGAATATTATCAGGGCCCAAAGCCCTTTCAGAATCCAGTGCCTTCAGCTCCTTCTTGATATCACACGGAGTGAATCGAATTGTCTGAAGACCGACACCTGTGATGTTGGAGACTTCCCAATCCGAATCTGAGATGGATTATCCACTGATCTAAATGAAGGTTGTGTTGAGTGTTTCAATCTTGTCTTTTGCACTTACCTGCTGGCTCCTTCATCACTGAGGATGGGGGTATTTGTGGAACCTCCCCCTCTTCCAGTGAGTTGTTTAATTGTCCACCATAGTCTATTAAATGCCCAGCCATGAGTGTTTCTGAATCGCTCCCATTCAGAATGGTAAAGTCATCCATGAAGCACAATGGGTTTTATTGTGAGTGTGAAGTTTGACTCCAGGACTGTGCAGTGGTCACTCCTGTCCTGGGAAGTTTGACTCCAGGACTATGCAGTGGTCACTCCTGTCCTGGGAAGTTTGACTCCAGGACTATGCAGTGGTCACTCCTGTCCTGGGAAGTTTGACTCCAGGACTGTGCAGTGGTCACTCCTGTCCTGGGAAGTTTGACTCCAGGACTATGCAGTGGTCACTCCTGTCCTGGGAAGTTTGACTCCAGGACTGTGCAGTGGTCACTCCTGTCCTGGGAAGTTTGACTCCAGGACTGTGCAGTGGTCACTCCTGTCCTGGGAAGCTGCGTTGTGTCTGGAAAATTGGTGAATGAGATCACACTGATTCATTTCTGATTGGTTCTCTCAGAGCAGCACACAAAGCGTCTTTCCAGGTAATACTTCCTTCCAGTATTTTCATTTCAGAGTATTTCTGCTCAATATCCATCAATTTAAATTAAACTCAGAAATTATAATTGAGATTAAGAAAGGGGATCTCATCTTTCATCAGAAACCGAATGCACTCTTTTATTCTCTGCACTGAGACATTTTCCTTTTTTATTCCGAATATTAACTATTTTTTATTCTGAATATTAACTATGAAGCTAACAGTTAATTGGTGAACTTTAAGCACAGTTGTGATGTCACAACAACCTCATCCAAGCTACTTTGGTTCAACTTAAAATGTTTCACAAAATTTCCGACCATTTGTAAACACTGTGTGATTTCAGATGTGTAATCATTGCATAATGAATGCTTGTACCCAACTGAGAGGCTTGACAAATTCTCCCTACAAATTTGGCACATATTTGACATGCAACAGAGACAAGAATCATTACATAGTGTATCATTAGTGTCTGTTTCATTGCTGTCATAATCTTTGATTCAGACCTTGACAGCTAATCCTCGAGCTTTTAACAAAGCAATCACTGGAAGGTGTGAGTAAAAGGGCAAACGAATAGTGATTGGTTCAGAGACACCAAATTATAATTGAGTTTCCATTAGTCGGGTTTGCCAGAAACTTCCATCCTCATCGGTCAGCTCAAGCTCAGAACATCTTCTTTCATTTTGTATTTTTTCTTCCCACTTTTTTTTCCCTATTTCCAGCTAATGTTCTGGGGATCTGGGTTCCAATCCCACCACGGCAGATGGTGGAATTTGAATCCAATAAAAAATATCTAGAATTAAGAATCTACTGATAACCATGAAACCATTGTTGATTGTTGGAAAAACCCATCTAATTCACTAAAGTTCCTTTAGGGAAGGAAATGTGCTGTCCCTACCCAGTCTAGATTACATTCACTCCAGATCCACAGCAATGTGCTTTACTCAGGGATGGGATTTAAATGCTGGCCAGCCAGAGTCACCCATGTCCCATGAATGAATTACAAGCAACCTGTAGGATATTTGTAGCATGTTTGATTGCCGTCACATCTGCGATAGTCTTTGTGGAACAATAATTGTGACAAGATTGTGACTGTGATGGTGCCTTTTCACAAAAGTGTGTGGACCGATTACAGAGTTTCTCATAACTTCACAGTGAACAACCTGCAAAAGCTGAGAACTGATAAAAGATGAACATTGTTTAATATCAGTGTGACATCTCCATCTCGACCAGCCTTACAGCCCAACGAGATATCTGTGCTCTAACCTTGGGCCTCTTGTACACCTGAGTTTTATCATTGCATCATTAGTAAGCATGATGTGGAGATGCTGGCATTGGACTGGGGTAAACACAGTAAGAAGTCTCACAACATCAGGTTAAAGTCCAACAGGTTTATTTGGTAGCAAAAGCCACTAACTTTCGGAGCACTGCTCCTTCAGCAGATAGGTAGTAGTTCTGTTCACAGATGGGGCATATAAAGATACAAACTAAATTTACAAAGTAATGTGAGTCTTTATATTCAAGTCTTGGTTATCTTTATATGCCCTGTTTGTGAACAGAACTCGTATTTAACAGATGAAGGAGCAGAGCTCTGAAAGCTAGTGGCTTCTGCTACCAAATAAACCTGTTGGACTTTAAGCTGGTGTTGTGAGACTTCTTATTGTCATTAGTAAACATCAGGTCCCTTTACTCTGGAATTTCCTCCCTCTGTGTCTCTCCTTTGCCCTTTTCAGAAACCCCTTCTAACATTTCTGATCAAGCTTTTTTTGAGATGTTTTAATATCTAAATGTGACTCCACGTCAAATTGTATTTGAAAACTTTTTTTTAAGTAGTTTCGGAAAAAAGCTGAAGGAAAAATGTGTTCAGGCCAGTTCAAAACAGTCAAAACCGTTGCTACTGGAGTTCCATTACGAGGAATATAAAACCAGTCCAGCGCAGTACCACGCACGATGATGCTTCATTAAAGATTTAGCTGATTTTTTAACAGCTTTCTTTACATTTATTTGGTATTTTGACCCAGAATTTTGTCCCCAGGAGACTTTCCAATTCAGCAAAACTGATCTTGAAAACTGTCTGCCTCAGGGGATTTTTGGTGAGGTGGGGGGGTCACTAGTGGGGGGTGGCTGTAGGGCAGCTACTTGCTGGAAACAATAGTGGGTGGTGACCCTGGATTGAGGGCAGAGGTTACCGGACACAGATCGGACAGAGACAGAATGTAGAGAAATAAAAGACAAATTAAAACAAAAAACAGGCCTCACCCCTCACAATCTTAAATTCCCCATCAATGCCAATCTATGTCAACCCATGTCCTCAGCCCAAATCTATACTTCTCCACCGTACCCCTTGTCCCTCATACCACCATGTCAGTCTGTGCTTCCCACACACCACCCATTACCCTTACCCCCTCCATGCTAACTCATCGAGCACAGTTAGTCACTACGCAGTCTTGAGAGTTTTGAACAGTTCCTTGACAGCTTTGACAAATTTAATGCCTCTTTGTCAGTTGGACAGTTCCTTGAGAGCCAGACTGTTCTTGACAGTTTGATACTTCTTTGGTGGCTGGTTAGTATATTAACAGCTTTACAGTTCCTTGACAGTTGTGTATCTCTGGGTATTTCATGGGTTTTCTCTCTGGATTTTTAGTCTGTTTTACCTTTGTGTTTTCACAATACGCCAGTAATTATTTGAACCATATTGTGCTACTTTAAAGAAGTTTCTCCCTGCTCATATTTCCTCTGTCTAAATCTAATTTTTAAATCATTAAAATCAAGCTCATCACCTTGCATTGTTGTTAGTCAAACTGAAAGTAATGAACTCAGGGTATTTGGTGTCTGCCGGGCCTTGCCTGTAATTCTGCTGGAGGTTCTCTGTTGTTCTTCCAGTCGATGGGTGATATATCCATCAAACTGACAAATTTCCTCATCGCCCTGGGTGAAAACCCTTGGACTGTCTCTCCAACAGCATCTTAGAGATACTTTCACCACAGGCTCTGTAATGGCTCAAGGGAAAGATACAACCTTCTATTGGACAGTCAGGGAGGGCCAATGAAAGGCAGCAGTGCTCATATCTTGAGAAGAAACATTTGAAAAATGCTGATTTCTGGGCTGTAAACCTTCATGTTTCAATCAGAATTATTTTAAATTCAATAAAAAGGAGGCAACTATTTAGAATTTGTGAGTTGTCACGATACAAGTTATTCCCTCTGCCCAATCCATTATCCTTACAATCTCATTTACTTCCACGAAATGAAGGCTATTTTGTGTTGTTTCATCTTGATTTTATATCTTCACATGAATGTCAGATTCCATTGTGTTTCTCACAGTAACAGAATTGTTGAATGATTTAAATGTCAACCATCAACAAAGCAGAAATGAAAGTTCAGATAGCACAGTGGCAAGATTGATGTTTGCAGTTATTTACAGAAAAGGTCAAGAATTTGGAAAGATATTGCACATTAATGTTGTACCTCTACTTTTGCATATCACATTGCGAGTCTATGTGCCGATGTAACTGAATGTGTCGAGTTCTAAAGCTGTTCTAATCAATTCACCAAAAGTGGTTTGTGCAAAGTTTGAGTTATCTCTTGTTTTTCCTCAAAAAATGCATTTTCCGCACAATTTGATATTTGAGTGTATTTGCTCTTTTCCAAACAAATGCAGCTTTGTATTAACGATATGTCTAAGTTTCATCGTTAGAGTCATAGAATCATTGAGGTTTACAGCATGGAAACAGGCCCTTCGGCCCAACTTGGCTATCCCACCCTTTTTTTAAACCCCCAATTGCCTGCATTGGACCCATATCCCTCTATACCCATCATATCCCTGTAACTATCTAAATGCTTTGCAAAAGACAAAATTGTACCTGTCTCTGCTAACTAGGGGTATACACGCGGTGGGTCGTGCGAGGTCTGCTCTTGGATGTTGCTTCGAGAGTTGTCTAGTGCTTCACGTCGTTAGTGTCGCTTAAACTGGACCATCTGACGGGCAAGACGACAGCTCAGTGACTATCACTGTTTGTTGTGCAGATACATGGATTTAGGCCGGTGTCTGTGGGAGTTTGCACATTCTCCCCGTGCTTGTGTGGGTTTTCTCCGGGTGCTCTGGTTTCCTCCCACGCCCCAAAAATGTACTCTTAGGCTGATTGGTGTTAACAAATTGCTCCTAAATTAGTCTTCCCTCAATCTGGTTATAATTCTCTAAACTTGCACACCTTTGTTGTGGAGTCCAGTAAGCATAGACAAAGGTCATAGGCAGAAGAGGGCACTCACAATGTTAAAATGGCGGTGCGGGCTTATTGGGCCGAAGGGTCTGTTTCCTGTGCTGTGTTGTTCTTTGTTCTTTGATAATGAGAGCTGAAAGGACAGGACATACTCAGGAATAATGATGGTGGTGTCTGGGACATTGTGTGTAAGGTTTGATTCCATTAGAATGATTATGTCAGCCTGTTGCTTGACTAGATTGTGAGACAGCTCTTCAAACTTTGGCACTGGTCCCTGGATGTTAATGAGGAGGATCTTGCAATACCAACAGGCCTTGGTTTACCATTGTAATTTTTGGTTCTGAGGTTGATGTCAGGCGGTCCCCCTGGTTACATTCCCAATCAACTGTTTTGTCCTGGTTTGGTACAACTGAATGCTTTGCTCAACCATTTCAGAGAGAATTTAAGAATCAATCACATCGCTATGGGTCTGGAGTCACGCACGGAGGGCAATCTGGGAAAGATGGCAGATTTCCTTCCCAAGATTATTCATGAACAAGTTAGTATTTTAACCACAATTGACAATGAGTCATGGTTCCCAGCACTGAGAGTTAGTGCGGCCAATACGAGTGTCAGACCAACATTCCAATAACAGGAAGTAGGAGCGGGGAGAGACTTGGGGTCAGCCACACTTGATGTGGAGCAGTGTCCCCTCACGCTTTAACCCACTGGCCACTGACTCACAATCTGTTCCAGGATAAGCTTGCACTGAAACAATGAGTTGAGACTAATTTTTAATTCCATAATTTATGAATATAATTTAAATTCCACTGGCTGCCATGATGAGACTTGAGCTCATTTCCTGAGAGTATGAGCAGGAATCTCCGGATTGCTAATCTAATGACAATTCCCAGATATCACTGATTCTAGGGACAATTCCCAGATATCACTGATTCTAGGGACAATTCCCAGATATCACTGATTCTAGGGACAATTCCCAGATATCACTGATTTTAGGGACAATTCCCAGATATCACTGATTCCCTCTGAGCTCTGACACCAGCTCTCTTTGCTGGCCTCATGTATGTTCAACCCAATACAAAGAGTTAAGGTGCAGCAATGTATTTCCAAGTCAGTATGACATGGAGATCCTGGCATTGGACTGGGGTGGGCAGACTAAGAAGTCTCACAACACCAGGTTAAAGATCAACAGGTTTATTTGGAATGACAAGCTTCCAGAGCGCTGCTCCTTCATCAGGTGAGTGGCCTGGTATTGAGACTTCTTACCAAGTCAGTATGGTGAGTGACTTAGAATCCATAGAATCCATAAGGTGCAGAAGGAGGCCATTTGGCCCATTGAGTCTGCACCAACATCCAAAAGAGCATTTTACCAACCCCCACCCTATCCATGTAGCCCCACATGGAATTTTCCATCACCAAATCTACTGGAACACTAATCCAAACAAACCACCAAACAAATCTATTTCTGAAGAAGGCACTTTCAGATGAGACAAAAACATCATCAAACTGTACCTTCAACAATTGGAGTTGGCTGTAAGGTGATAGTTATAGATTGACGTGAATTGCAATCATAAGACACGAGTTTAAAGTTTGTACACTTTATCAATATCAGCTGAAATCTGAGAGCTTGTTCATCATCAAAAGACAAAGCAGCCTTTCTTGTTTTTGATGCCGGGAAAATCAGTTTTATTGTTTGAGTATTTGTGTTTTATTTGGTCGGTTTGGGAGGAGGGTTCTGGATGTCAATCACAATTTCAGTGAACAGGTTTTTGCTATCAAATCACTGTGGCATGTGATTGAAAGTATAGGCTGCTAAACCCAAATCTGAATTTCAGCAATGTCTTCAAACAGACAAAGTTAAGCCTCGTCACCTCCAGAAATAAATTAGGGTCTTCTCTAGTAATTTTCTATTAGCTGCCTGTAGTCAGAATCAGTTAACTGCTAGAGTTTGTGATGCATTAAAACCTAAAGGATGAGAATAGCCAATGAGCAGCAGCACTGATCGTCTGTGTTTATATTGAACCTTCAGGAAACTGGAACCACCCAAACTGTTTTACAAAGTATAACACTGTCTCACATCAGGAGATATTAGGACAGGTGACCAAAAGAGGGAGGTTTTGAGAAGGAAGAAAGCAAAGAACAGAGGCAGAGAAAAGGAGTTCCTGAGTTTGTGACCCAGGCAACAGAAAGCACAATGATGGAGCAATTTAGAAGGCTGGAAAGGTGGAGGAGATTACAGAGATAGGGAGGGGCAAGTTTCTGGTGTTAGAGAATCCAATCTGAAAGCCCAAGAGTATTAAATGAAGCCAAGTTAGACCCAGACTAATTTCTATTTTGGCACGAATGTAAGGAAAGGAAGTTTTGCTCCAGATATGATTCTCCTGTCAAACTTTTATCAAAACAAGCTTTGTTTAACAATACAGTATAACTATAACAAATGAGTTAACAATGGAACAGTACTTAAACATGACAAGTTACAATTTTTAACTGCTAACCTATCACTATGAGTTCCAAATCAAGCAATTTTCATCTTATAGCTTCAACCTCTCTTTAAAATTAGTTACACTAAGTAGTCTCATATCACCAGGTTGAAGTCCCAACAGGTTTACTTGGTAGCACAAACCACAAGCTTTCAGAGCACTGCCCCTTCATCAGGATTCACCGTAGTTGTGGTACAGCTGACCGGTGCCTACCCCAGTCCAATGTCAACAATCCCATGTTAAAAAAGTAGTTAGCAAAACACTTGGTTTGGACCTTTCAGAAACCCTTTAGAGAGAGGCAGACATTACTTTTCCCTGGGAGCCCAGGTAGCATCTGCTTATATTTTATAATGAAAACAAAGATGTTTTGTTCCTATAAGCTTAGTTCTTCTCAATAGCCACATGACTCTGTCACTGTCAATCAACTTAATCAAAAACTCAAATGACTCTGAATACCTAGTCTAAAAATCCCAGGGTAACTTAAATAAACAACAAAACCATTAACTCAACAAAGTAACACATTCCGAGGCAAAAAACAATAATCCTCCATTCTTAGCATCTGCCGCATGTTTACCAGACAAACCAGCACTTGTTACAACACATTACCTTTTAAAGCATCCCCACTTTAAACACTAGCTTCAGGGAAGAGGCCATATCAAAGGATCAGACAGGTAGATGGGTGATTACCAGGAAGGCAGGGAGGTAAGACAGCACCTTCCAAACCCAGGACAACTTCCACCTAGAAGGACAAGGGCAGCAGATAAATGGGAACATCAACACCTTCAAGTTTCCCTCCGAGCCACTCACCATCCTGACTTGGAAATATATCGCTGTTCCTTCACAGTCACTGGGTCAAAATCCTGGAATTCCCCCCCAAATGGCATTGTGGGTAGACCCACAGAAAATGAACTGCAGTGATTTAAGAAGGCAGCTCATCACCATCTTCTCAAGGGGCAACTAAGGATGGGCAATAAATACTGGCTAGCCAGTGACACCCATTTGGGGTGGCATGGTAGCACAGCGGTTAGCACTGCTGCTTCACAGCTCCAGGATCCTGGGTTCGATTCCCGGCTTGGGTCACTGTCTGTGTGGAGTTTGCACATTCTCCTCATGTCTGCGTGGGTTTCCTCTGGGTACTCTGGTTTCCTCCCACAGTCCAAAGATGTGCAGGTTAGGTTGATTGACCATGCTAAAATTATTGTATAGGGATGCGTAGTTTAGAGGGATTAGTGAGTATAAATATGTAGGGATATGGGGGTAGGGTCTGGGTGGGATTGTGTTCGGTGCAGACTCAATGGGCCAAAGGGCCTCTTTCTGCACTGTAGGGTTCTATGATTCTATGATTCTATGTTCCACAAATGATTTAAAAGATAATTCCAAGCGAGTGATAATAGTCAGAGACTCAATAGTCAGGGGCACAGACAGGAGATTCTGTGGCCGGGAACAAGACTCGAGGATGATGTGTTGCCTCCCTGGTGCCAGGGCCCTGGATGTCTCTGAGCAGATACAGGCCATCCCGAAACACGAGGGTTAACGGGCAGATGTCATTGTCCACACAGGTACCAATGACATTGGCAGGAAGAGGGAAGAAGTCCTGCAAAGACAATTCAGGGAGTTAGGTCAGGAGCTAAAAAGCAGGATCTCTAGGATAGTAATCTCAGGATTATTCTCCATGCCTCAAACTAATGAGGGTAACAGGGAGATAGTACAGTTGAACACTTGGCTAAAGAGCTGGTGTTGCAGAGAAGGCTTTAAATATGGATCACTGAGATGTCTTCTGGGTGGGACCTGTACAAGAAGATCAGGTTGCATCTAAACTGGAGGGGCACCAATATCCTCAGCGGGGAGTTTGCTTATGCAGTTGGAGAGGGTTTAACCCAGTGCGGCAGTGGGGTGGGAACCGGAGCAGCAGACAAGTGTGTTTTCTTCAATGCAAGAAGTATAATAGGTAACAAGATAAACTGAGAGCCTGATTACTGCATGGAATTATGATGTTATTGCAATTACAGAGACACGGTTAAAGGAGGGACAGGACTGAAAGCTTAACATTCTGGGTGATATCATTGTTTAGACAGGACAGAAGGGGAAATAAAAGGGGTTACATTGCTGAATAGGGAGCAGATCACAGCTGTGTTGAGGGAGGGATTTTGTAGTGAGGCATTACGGATGGAGCTCAGGAATAGGAAGGGTGAAATCACAATGTTGGAAGTGTACTACAGGCCTCCCAACGGCCGCAGGAGACAGAGGAGCAGCTATGTAGTCAGATACTGGAAAGATGTGAAAAAAGCAGGGTACTTGTGATGGGTGGCTTTAACTTTAAATTCCCCCTCAAGCCATCGTCATCGGGTGAGGACTCGTACTCACAAACACAAGTCCTCACTCGCCTGATGAAGGAGCAGTGCTCCGAAAGCTCGTGCTGCCAAATAAACCTGTTGGACTTTAATCTGGTGTTGTGAGATTTTTTACTGTGCTCACCCCAGTCCAACACCGGCATCTCACATCCTGTTCTTTCACCACAGCCGTGTCCATGTTCCCTCTCCAATATTCCTGAAATCTCTCTGGAAATTACTGTTGAATCTGCTTTCACCACCCTTTCAGTTGGTTCATTCCAGAACAGAGGAACTGCCTTTTAGATGTTTCCAGATTTCCACCATCATTGATTCAATGGCCATTTGATAATACCAGCTTCACGTCTGGAAAACCATTCCAAAATCTGTCTCAGCAAGGAGAAATAAAACCTAAAGGCAACAGCCTTCACAATGCATCATTCAGATTCACAGATACTGAGACTCATCCCACAGACAAAACAACATCCCAAACTGTCAGCAAATAGCAATAGAATGTAACCAGCGTGATCTAACACTCCACTGACATGTGTTGACAAATGATACATTGCAACAATAAAGAGCATTAGTGTGTAAATATACATACATGTTGTCAATGTCTAGAGTTGGCAGCTATGATGGTTCAGCAAAATGAATAACAGCAGTGGAAGAGATGAAGAGAGCCAATCACATTAACGGGGCTTTTGGCAACATTGTGAGGATGGGAGGAATGGGAGGAGGAACTAATGGTGGACACAGGTGTTATTGGCCAACCTGCTGTGGATCAGGATGGGTCGGGGGTGCTGGTGAACATGTGAGGGTGGGGGGGGGGGGAGGTTTGTTGGGGGGGTGGGGGGGTGATGGATTGGGAATTTGCAGCTAAAGGCCAATTCAACCCCCAAACATCCACAAGACAGCCCTGAACACAACCCCAGAACCTGCCACATCCAACCTGTTCCAAAACTAACGACAACTGAGATACCAGGATTCTGGGACAAAACACATCCTGGGAACGTCTGAACTGAGATCCAGATTCCAAAAGGACGGAATCTAACCAGGTCCGAGAAAATCTAATCGAGGATGATTGGTCATTCGAGGACTCAGAATCCTCAGTCTTGGTTCAGAATTCAGATCTCAAACTTCAAACCAACACAAAATATCGCCTGAGGGAGAGTGAGACTGTCAGAGGGTCAGTACTGAGGGAGTGCCGCACTGTCAGAGGGTCAGTGCTGAGGGAGCGCCGCACTGTCAGAGGGTCAGTGCTGAGGGAGTGCCGCACTGTCGGAGGGATAGTGCTGAGGGAGTGCCGCACTGTCAGAGGGTCAGTGCTGAGGGAGTGCCGCACTGTCAGAGGGTCAGTGCTGAGGGAGCGCCACACTGTCAGAGGGTCAGTGCTGAGGGAGCGCCGCACTGTCAGAGGGTCAGTGCTGAGGGAGTGCCGCACTGTCAGAGGGTCAGTGCTGAGGGAGTGCCGCACTGTCAGAGGGTCAGTGCTGAGGGAGTGCCGCACTGTCAGAGGGTCAGTGCTGAGGGAGTGCCGCACTGTCAGAGGGTCAGTGCTGAGGGAGCGCCACACTGTCAGAGGGTCAGTGCTGAGGGAGCGCCGCACTGTCAGAGGGTCAGTGCTGAGGGAGTGCCGCACTGTCAGAGGGTCAGTGCTGAGGGAGTGCCGCACTGTCAGAGGGTCAGTACTGAGGGAGTGCCGCACTGTCAGAGGGTCAGTGCTGAGGGAGTGCCGCACTGTCAGAGGGTCAGTGCTGAGGGAGTGCCGCACTGTCAGAGGGTCAGTGCTGAGGGAGTGCCGCACTGTCAGAGGGTCAGTACTGAGGGAGTGCCGCACTGTCAGAGAGTCAGTACTGAGGGAGTGCCGCACTGTCAGAGGGTCAGTGCTGAGGGAGTGCCGCACTGTCAGAGGGTCAGTGCTGAGGGAGCGCCGCACTGTCAGAGGGTCAGTGCTGAGGGAGTGCCACACTGTCAGAGGGTCAGTACTGAAGGAGTGCCGCACTGTCAGAGGGTCAGTACTGAGGGAGTGCCGCACTGTCAGAGGGTCAGTACTGAGGGAGTGCCGCACTGTCAGAGGGTCAGTGCTGAGGGAGCGCCGCACTGTTAGAGGGTCAGTGCTGAGGGAGTGCCGCACTGTCAGAGGGTCAGTGCTGAGGGAGTGCCGCACTGTCAGAGGGTCAGTGCTGAGGGAGTGCCGCACTGTCAGAGAGTCAGTGCTGAGGGAGTGCCGCACTGTCAGAGAGTCAGTGCCGAGGGAGTGTCGCACTGTCAGAGGGTCAGTGCTGAGGGAGTGCCGCACTGTCAGAGGGTCAGTGCTGAGGGGGTGCCGCACTGTCAGAGGGTCAGTGCTGAGGGGGTGCCGCACTGTCAGAGGGTCAGTGCTGAGGGGGTGCCGCACTGTCAGAGGGTCAGCACTGAGGGAGTGCCGCACTGTCAGAGGGTCAGTGCCAAGGGAGTGCCGCACTGTCAGAGGGTCAGTGCTGAGGGAGTGCCGCACTGTCAGAGGGTCAGTGCTGAGGGAGTGCCGCACCGTCAGAGGGTCAGTGCTGAGGGGGTGCCGCACTTTCAGAGGGTCAGTACTGAGGGAGTGCCGCACTGTCAGAGGGTCAGTGCTGAGGGAGTGCCGCACTGTCAGAGGGTCAGTGCTGAGGGAGTGCCGCACTGTCAGAGGGTCAGTGCTGAGGGGATGCCGCACTGTCAGAGGGTCAGTGCTGAGGGAGTGCCGCACCGTCAGAGGGTCAGTGCTGAGGGGGTGCCGCACTTTCAGAGGGTCAGTACTGAGGGAGTGCCGCACTGTCAGAGGGTCAGTGCCGAGGGAGTGCCGCACTGTCAGAGGGTCAGTGCTGAGGGGGTGCCGCACTGTCAGAGGGTCATCAGTTGCTTGAGATATTGAGGTCAGGCCCAAATCAGACGTGTAAATGAAACTGTGGTATCTCGAGTTGAAAGCCTTGGTACCAGAATGAATATTCATCCCCAATGCAACTCCCAGAAACACATGATCTCATTTGATTTCTTGTTGTCACGTGTATTGGGATAGAGTGATATTGTTTTTTGCGCGGTTTCCAGACAAATCTTATCGTGCACAGTGCAGAGAGTCTCATTGGCCGTAAATGAGATGAGTTTGAGATTGTGAAAGGTGATTCCGAAATGCAAATTCCTTTCTTCTGACTTTCTGTAAGTGATTGTAACTATGATTACTGTCCATAAAGATTTCATACAAAAGCATTCTATATGAATCATATTCCTCTTTGCTACTTTAACAAAGTGTTAACACCGGCTGAATTCCCGGTGAAAACTAAAGCAGCAGAGGATGATGGGGGCAAATGAAATGTTTTTGAGAAGTGATAACCGACAGGATCCCGGCTGGGGGGTGGAAGGTTGGGTGGGCAGGTGAAAAATGAGAACCGTGCCTGGATTGCCACCTCCATGATCTACCGGCACTGTTTGCTGGTGAAATCAGACTTGTTCCTGTTCTGGGTGAAGCTGATTTGAATATTAGTGACGTGCTTTGCAATTATCCGGGCTTCCTTTCCATCACCACCTCACCCACGGAGATACTTTCCAGCGAGAATCACAAGAGGTCTCCACAAGCAAAACCAAACATGATGGGCTCACCTCGGGGGCAGGGATGGACAGTGCCCATGGGGCAGTGTCAGCTTGGCAATGCCCACCTGGCACTCTGACAGCGTGTACCAGATACCATAACTGTGCCGGGGCAATGCCAAAGGGGTGGAGCCTGTGGGTGGAGCTATGAAAGGAGATGGGAACGGGAATGGGTGCAGAGGGACCTCAGGGTCCTTGTGCATGAGTCGCAAAAACCCAGCTTGCAGGTGCAGCAGGTGGTCAGGAAGGCGAATGGGATGCTGGCCTTCATAGCGAGGGGGATTGAATATAAAAGTAGGGAGGTCTTGCTGCAGCTGTATGGGGTATTGGTGAGGCCGCAGCTGGAGTACTGTGTGCAGTTTTGGGCGCCGCACCTGCGCAAGGATATTTTAGAACATAGAACATTACAGCGCAGAACAGGCCCTTCGGCCCACGATGTTGCGCCGACCAGTTACAAAACAATGACCCACTAGCCTAAACCAATCCCTTTTCGTCCATAAACCTATCCACAGATCTCTTAAACGCCCCCAAACTAGGTGCATTTACATATTTTGGCCCTGGAGGGAGTACAGAGGAGGTTTACTAGGCTGATACCGGAGTTGAGGGGATTGAGCTATGAGGAGAGGCTGAATAAACTAGGCTTGTACTCGTTAGAGTTTAGAAGAATGAGGGGAGATCTCATTGAGACGTATAAGATGATGAATGGGATGGAAAGGATAGAAGTGGAGAGACTCTTCCTGCTCAAAAAAGACAGTAGGACTAGGGGGCACAGCCTCAAGATAAAGGGGAGGCGGTTTAGAACAGAGTTGAGGAGGAACTTCTTCACTCAAAGGGTGGTGAATCTCTGGAATTCTCTGCCCGTTGAAATGGTAGAGGCTGCCTCGCTAAATATATTTAAGAAGCGGGTTGATGGGTTTTTGATAAGAGAGGGGATTAAGGGTTATGGGGAGAGGGCGGGAAAGTGGAACTGAGCAGTGACAGATCAGCCATGATCTTATTGAATGGCGGGGCAGGCTCGAAGGGCCAGATGGCCTACTCCTGCTCCTATTTCTTATGTTCTTATGTTCTTATGAATCCCACAGGGAGGGAACTCAGTTGCAGTGAGAGAGGAGGGGGGGGGATCTCTGCCGAGGGGAGGGGGGCGATTGATGAGGGAGGGAAAAAACTGTAGATGGAGGTGAATGGAGGGGATGGGGGAGGGTCGATTTCTGTCGGGGGATGATCATTGTGGGAAAGGGGGAATTCTGCATAATAATGCAGCGATTGATGGGGGGGGGGGTGTTTCTAACATCCATGGGGCAGGTAGGGGGGAGGATTAACAGGCACAGGAGGTGATAGCAGGATGGAGGGTGTCCTTGGGGTGGGTTCGAGGAGGTAGCAGGAGATCTCCCACTGTCCTGGAGCAGTGGGGTGCCTGCGCATTTGCACCCCAAGATCTCAGCAATCTGGGCAAGCCCAGGCTCCACCCTCCCCCACCCCATCGGTGAGAATCTCAGCGTCGCACTCTTTTTGCACTTAGTGCCATAAGGTTGCATTTTCAAACTCACCCAAAAAGCAGGCCTGAAATAGTCTCCTGTGGTCCCCATGTTTCTACCCAGGTGGGCTTTGATCTGGAGTGTGTTTTCTAAAGGATGGTGTGTTGTTCTGGGGGAACAACGAAGAGGGATTGGATCAAAGAAAGGGAAAACAGGAAAGGAGTAAACGGGATTCACAGGGTAGCCCGCACGGGTACAAAGAACCAAATCACCATCTTCTGATTCACATCATGTGAGGGACTTTGACTGATTTAATAAAACACAGGAAATTATCCATCTCGTGCAGTGGTTCTTAAAGGACCAATACTGACCATTACACAGAGGAAAATCAGTCAAAACTCTTGCAGTTTTGTTAAGGTAGTTTACTCTTTTCAAGACAACTTTTCATGCACTACATGAAACAACAAATGTACGTTCTCCTGTTGTACTGAAGGAATGAATGAAAATACATCTCAACAAAAGGTTCAAACCAAAAAATTGTTCATTGCATCGATTATCACATTGACATCAACTACAAAGCTAACCGGAGACAGACGAGGCAAAGAGCCCGATTTTACCAATGTGTCGAGCCTGCTTTCTGGTGTGAAAACGTGGGAAAGTTGGGATGGGGCCATTAACGTGATCCGCGTCCACACAGGTGGACACTTCACCGAGGGCCGGGAATGGCCACAATCTGAATCACACCGGAAACGGGTGGAATGGTGATTTAACTGCATTTGCATATATTTAAATTGAATTAATGAACTTTATCAGCATTTCCCCCTTTTACCTCCACGTTCACCAATCTGAAATGGACCTGCTGAATAAAAGTCTGACTCGGGAGCTCCAGCTGCTGAAGAGAGAGTTCAGAACTTCCAACAGCTCCCTGACTCAGATCGGTGATGGGGAGGAGGGGGCGGGGTGTGGGGGTGTGTGGCGGGGGGGACGGAGGCCAAATCATTCTCAGGTGAGGGGGGTGAGGGAGGGGGTGAGGGGGGAAGAGGAGGCAGGTCTGATGTACCTCTGGGAGAAAGGGGAGGGAGGCCAGATCATTCTCAGGGGGGAAGTGGGGGTTGTGAGGCCAGATCATTCTCTGGGGAGCAGGAGGAGGGGGGGTCCGTTGCCACTCTGGGGATGATCCGTGTGGGGGAAGGAGTTTTCCAGCAGAGATGCGTGGTGTTGGACTGACTACAGAGGACTAACAGCAACCTGGGGACTTGTAGACTCAGAATGAAGAATGAAGTGTTTAATTCTTTCCCTGTTCTGTTGGTACATAAGAACATAAGGACATAAGAAATAGGAGCAGGAGTAGGCCATCTAGCCCTTTGAGCCTGCCCCGGCATTCAATAAGATCATGGCTGATCTGTCGTGGCTCAGTTCCACTTTCCCGCTTTCTCCCCATAACCCTTAATCCCTTCTCTTATCAAAAACCCATCAACCTGCGTCTTAAAAATATTTAGCGAGGCAGCCTCCACCACTTCAACGGGCAGAGAATTCCAGAGATTCACCACCCTTTGAGTGAAAAAGTTCCTCCTCAACTCCGTTCTAAACCGCCACCCTTTATCTTGAGGCTGTGCCCTCTAGTCCTACTGTCTTTTCTGAGCGAGAAGAGTCTCTCCACCTCTATCCTATCCATCCCATTCATCATCTTATACGTCTCAATGAGATCTCCCCTCATTCTTCTAAACTCTAACGAGTACAAGCCTAGTTTATTCAGCCTCTCCTCATAGCTCAACCCCCTCAACTCCGGCATCAGCCTAGTAAATCTCCTCTGCACTCCCTCCAAGGCCAAAATATCCTTGCGTAAGTGCGGCGACCAAAACTGCACACAGTACTCCAGCTGCGGCCTCACCAATGCCCTATACAACTGCAGCAAGACCTCCCTACTTTTATATTCAATCCCCTTCGCTATGAAGGCCAGCATCCCATTCGCCTTCCTGACCACCTGCTGCACCTGCAAGCTGGGTTTTTGCGACTCATGCACAAGGACCCCGAGGTCCCTCTGCACCGTCGCCTGCTGCAGTTTTTCGCCACGTAAGTAATAGTCCTTCCTACCATTATTCCTACCAAAGTGGACCACCTCACATTTGCCAACATTAAATTCCATTTGCCAGTTCCTGGCCCATTCGCCCAGCCTATCTAGATTCTTCTGCAGACTCTCCACACCCTCCGCACAATTTGCCGTTCCACCAATTTTGGTGTCATCAGCAAATTTCGACACCCTACACTCGGTTCCCTCCTCCAGATCATCTATATAAATGGTAAAAAGCTGAGGCCCCAGCACCGACCCCTGGGGCACTCCACTAGTCACCATCCGCCAATCTGAATAGCACCCATTGAACCCCACTCTCTGCCTCCTATTTGACAGCCAATCCTCTATCCACGCTAACACCCTACCCCCAACTCCATGTCCCCTTACCTTCTGCAATAACCTCTTGTGAGGTACCTTGTCAAACACCTTCTGAAAATCAAGAAAGACCACATCCACCGGCTCTCCTCTATCCACCGCCCTAGACACATCCTCATAGAACTCCAATAAATTCGTCAGACACGACTTCCCCTTAACGAAACCATGCTGCGTCTGCTCTATCAAGCAATTCCCCTCAAGATGCCTCGCAATTTTCTCCTTGATGACGGATTCTAACATTTTACCTACAACAGACGTTAAACTAACCGGCCTATAATTCCCCGCCTTTTGCCTGGCACCCTTCTTAAACAACGGCGTAACATTAGCCGTTTTCCAATCAATAAGTGCTGGTTCCAATATTATTATTATTATTATTCCAAGATAGGGCAGGAGTCTTAGTAGCGTTGAAGAGCAGAAGGATCTCGGGGTCCGGGTTCACAGGACTCTTAAATCGGCCTCGCAGGTGGAGGAGGTGGTCAAGAAGGCGTATGGTGTACTGGCCTTCATTAATCGAGGGATTGAGTTTAGGAGTCGGGAGGTAATGCTGCAACTTTACAGGACCCTTGTCAGGCCTCATTTGGAGTACTGTGCGCAGTTCTGGTCGCCTCACTATAGGAAAGACGTAGAAGCTATTGAAAGGGTGCAGAGGAGATTTACAAGGATGTTGCCTGGACTGAGAGGCATGCCTTATGAAGATAGGTTGAGGGAGCTGGGACTCTTTTCCCTAGAGAGGCGAAGGTTGAGAGGCGACCTGATAGAAGTTTATAAAATGTTGAGAGAAATAGATAGGGTGGACTCTCAGAGGCTATTTCCCCGGGTTGAAATGGTCGCTACGAGAGGACACAGATTTAAGGTGCGGGGAGGGAAGTACAGAGGTGATGTTAGGGGTAAGTTTTTCACTCAGAGGGTGGTGAGTGAATGGAATTGGCTGCCGTCATCGGTGGTGGAGGCGAACTCGCTGGGGTATTTTAAAAGACTTCTGGATGAGTATATGGGGTTTAATGGGATTGGGGGTTATAGATAGGTCTATAGATTGGTGGGGTTGATGTGATCGGCGCAACTCGAGGGCCGAAGGACCTGTTTGTGCTGTAATGTTCTATGTCTATGTTCTATATTGAACAGGACAAGTCATGTTGTTCTGCCAGGTGGCCTCCATCCCTGGTGCCTACCCATCTTCATTCCCTGTGGGTTCCTGGGCTATTGGAGACTGCTTCATTCTGCCGCCTCTTCATGATTTTACAAACAAAACAAAAATCTCCTTATTAATGCTATTTGTGACAATGAAAGTAGATAAAGAACAGGAATACGTGTGAAATCTGTTTGGTAAAACTTTGAAATAACTTCATTCTTGTGCAGCAATTGATCTTTCTTCAATACGTGAGTGTGGAAGTTAATACCAGACCATTCGCTGCACTCTGGAAATTCAGAATAGATATCGTGGCAAAACTTGATAAACCATCCTAGTTTTCAATAATCAGTTAGAATTCAGCCATATATGAAGTCAATGAACAGATGGAAATCTTTCTTATCAAAAAATCTCTGTAAAATGTTTTGAATAAATTTGATTTCAGAATAATCTTCTTTTCAATGACTCGTTCGGTCCAACATTCACCGGGAATTCCAATAAACTCTGATTTGAGAAGTTTATCCTGAAAATATCCTGAATGGCCTTCCTAATGTGAATGAGGAGAGGATGTTTCCTCTTGTGGGTGAGTCCAGGACACGGGGGCACTGGTTTAAATTTAGGGGTCACCTTTTCAGGGCAGAGACGAGGATTTCTTTTGAGGGTTGTGTGACAAAGAACAAAGAACAGCACAGGAAACAGGCCCTTCGGCCCTCCAAGCCTGTGCTGCTCATTGGTCCAACTAGACCATTCGTTTGTATCCCTCCATTCCCAGTCTGCACATGTGTCTATCCAGATAAGTCTTAAACGATCCCAGCGTGTCCGCCTCCACCACCCTGCTTGGCAGGCACACTCCAGGCCCCCACCACCCTCTGTGTAAAATACGTCCCTCTGATATCAGAGTTAAACCTCGCCCCTCTCACCTTGAACCTGTGACCCCTCGTGATCGTCACCTCCGACCTGGGAAAAAGCTTCCCACTGTTCACCCTATCCATACCCTTCATCATTTTATACACCTCTATTAGGTCTCCCCTCATTCTCCGTCTTTCCAGGGAGAACAACCCCAGTTTACCCAATCTCTCCTTATAGCTAATACCCTCCATACCAGGCAACATCCTGGTAAACCTTCTCTGTACTCTCTCCAAAACCTCCACGTCCTTCTGGTAGTGCGGCGACCAGAACTGGACACAGTATTCCGAATGTGGCCTAACCAATGCTCTACACAGCTTTGAAACTCTCTGCCTCAGAGGGTGATGGAGATGGGGTTGGGGGGTTGGTGTCATTGAATAGTTTAAGGTGAAGGTAGATAAATTCTTGTTAGACACGGGAATCAAGGGTTCTCAAGAGGTAGATGGGGAAGTGGAATTTAAACAAGAGGGCCATCCTTGATCTTATTGAATGGCTCCGGGGTCTGAATAGCCTCTTCCTGCTCCGATTTCATGTTTTTTGTTCCACACATCAGAAAACATCATTGGTTAGAAAGCACTATAGAAAGCGCCAGAATTGAAAAAAAGGTTGTGTAAAGAATCAAGGCAGTCGATTCTCTTGGCCCGCTGCACAGCTCACATACAGATATCAGCAGGTGCCAGTCCTGTGACTCCTGACATGTGTCCAGCTAATATTGTGTTTCCCAGGTTGTGCTTTTTGACTTAATCAGGCAGGTTCTGGAAATCAGCACAAGGCTGATTACAATCCGGAAATTCACATTCCCATATCATTAGTGAGCCCAGGATAGCATTCCCCGGGATCACTAACATCTCCCCTCCCCACTGGAAGAGGTCACCACCAGTAGGGATTAAAGCTGGTCTCCATAGAAACATAGAAGATAGGAGCAGGAGGAGGCCATTTGGCCCTTCAAGCCTGCTCCCCCATTCATTACGAACATGGCTGATCATCCAATTCAAAAGCCTCTTTTTGCTTTTTCCCCATAACCTTTGATCCCATTCACCCCGATGCTACATCAGCCATCTCTTGAAGAGATTCAATGTTTTGGCATCAACTATTTCCTGTAGTAATGAATTCCACAGGCTCACCACTCTTTGGGTGAAGAAATGTCTCCTCACCTCCATCCTAAATGGTCTAGCCTGAATCCTGAGACTGTGACCCCTGGTTCTGGACTCCCCCACCACTGGGAGCATCCTCCCTGAATCTACCCTGTCTGGTTCTGTTAGAATTTTATTAGTCTCCATGGGCTTTCCCACCATTTGTCTGAGCTCCAGCGAAAACAATCCTAACCTGGTCAATCTCTCCTCATACATCAGTCCCACCATTCCCAGAATCAGCCTGGTAAATCTTCACTGCATTCTCTTGAGAACAAGAACATCCTTCCTCAGAAAAGGAGACTAAAGCTGCCCACAATACTCTAGGTGTGACCTCACCAAGGCCTCTGTATAATTGCAACAACACATCCCTGCTCCTGTTCTCGAAACCTCTCACAATGAGGGTCAACATACCATTTACCTTCTTTACCACCTGTTGCACCTGCATGCTTACCTTCAGTGACTGGTGAACAAGGACACCCAGGTCCCTCTGCACACTCCCCTCTCCCAATTTACAGCCATTCAGATAGTAATCTGCCTTCTTGTTTTTGATTCCAAAGTGAATAACCTCACATTTATCCAGATTATACTGTATCTGCCATTGATTTGCCCACTCACCCAACCTGTCCAGATCATTCCGAAGGTTCTCTGTATCCTCGTCACAGTTCACCCTCCCACCCAACTTGGTATCATCTGCAAAATTTGAGATGTTACATTTTGTTCCCTCATCCAAATCATTAATATATATTGTGAATAGCTGAGGTCCCAGCACTGATCCCTGTGGCACTGCATTAGTTACTGTCTGTCAATTTGAAAAGCACCCATTAATTCCTACTCTTTATTTCCTCTCTGCCAACCAGTGTTCTATCCATCTCAATACATTTGCTCCAGTTTCATGCGCTTTAATCTTGCTCGATAATCTCGTGTGGGAATTTGTCAAATGCTTAGGGCGGCACAGTGGGTTAGCACTGCTGCTTCACAGCTCCAGGGTCGTGGGTTCGATTCTTGGTTCAGGTCACTGACTGTGTGGAGTTTGCACATTCTCCTTGTGACTGCGAGGGTTTTCTCTGGGTACTCTGGTTTCCTCCCACAGTCCAAAGATGTGTGGATCAGGTTGATTGGCCATGCTAAGAAATTGTCCCTTAGTGTCCAGAGTAGCAGAGGTTTGAGGGATTAGTGGGTATAAGATGTAGGGATATGGGGATAGGGCCTGGATGGGATTGTGTTTGGTGCAGACTCGATGGGCTGAAGGGCCTCTTTCTGCACTGTAGGGTGCTATGAAAGTCCAAATATAGCACATCGACTGGTTCCCCCTCGTCAACTCTACTATTTACATTTCAAAGAATTCCAACAAATTTGTTAAGCTGATTTCCTCTTCATAAATCCGTGCTGACTCTGTCTGATCCTGTCACTGCTTTCTAAATGCTCTGCTATAAAGTCCATAATAATGGATTTGAAAATGTTCCCCACTGCTGACGTTAAGCTTTCTGGTCTATGATTCCCTGTTTTCTCTCAATCTCCCTTTTTGAACATTGGAGTGACATTTGCTATCCTCCAATCTGTCTCTGTCTATTACTTTCCTTATTCCCTTTTCTACCTTTTGGTTTTGTCCTTGCTCCCTCCTTCTCTGACTCCTCACATAGGTTCCCATCCCCCTGGCATGTTAGGTTAGACCCTCCCCAGACCCTTCCAGTTTGGACATCAGTCCCAGTCCTGCCCAGGTGTAACCCGTCCAATTTGTACAGGTCCCACCTCCCCCAGAACTGGTCCCAATTCCCCGGGAATCTGAAGCCTTCCCCCCGACACATTCTCTTCAGCCACGAATTCATCAAATACATCCTGTCATTTCTACTCTGACTAACACATGGCACCAGGTATAATCCTGAGATCACGAACCTTGAGGTTCAATTTCTTAACTTTCTTCCGAGCTCTCTGTATTCTGTTTTTAGGGCCTCGTTCTTCTTTTTACCTGTTTTGTTTGTACTGATATGTACCAAATTTGACACTGGAAATGTTTTTGGGAGAATCCCAGCCATGGTCTCACCAACGTTTTACACAATTACAACAACACTTTCCACTTTTATACCCAAGTCCCTTTGCAATAAATGCCAAGATCCCATTGGTCTTTTTTATTGCACATTGCACCTGCTTGCCAAAGAAATGGGTTCCGTTCTCTCCCGTTTTGATCCTGATTCAGCCACTGAGGATGTATTTGGTGAGATTGTCCCACCATAACTTCCATTGATCCGACGGGAGTGCGGAGATCACATTTCAGACACATCGGGATTGTATGGAGGTCATGATGCACGGAAATGCAGATTAAAAACGCGCCACGTTTAAACTCCTGAATCATTTGCAGTTAAATTCTCTGCACAGAAGCACTGCTCTGAATGGTCAATGCTAACACTGTCTACTTACCCCGTTCTTCAGTAAGTTGTTTAAACAGCTTTATTTTGTCTTAGATGCAGTGAGCACGGGCATGAGTCATCTCATGAAGATTCTTTATGTGGGCTACACTACTGTAAATGTGTTTACTGGATGTTTAAAATGCACAGAGTGAAATATATAAGAGGACATATACTAAGTGTTTCAATATACATTTCATATATAAGAGGAGAGAACAAAGAACAAAGAACAAACCAGCACGGGAAACAGGCCCTTCGGCCCAACAAGCCCGTGCTGCCGCATCACCCTACAGCTATTCTACCCTGTGTGTCTACAAATAGAACCCCCGACTTAGCCAGATTCAGGGGAGAATAGTGTAGGGTCAATTTGGTAAAACCAATCAGCCTAAGAGCACATTTTTGGGGTGTGGGAGGAAACCGGAGCGCCCGGAGGAAACCCACGCATCCACAGAGAGAATGCACAAACTCCCACAGACACAGGCCCAAATCCATGTATCTGTACAGCTAGCAGTGATAGTCACTGAGCTGTTGCGGCGCCCATCTACCGGTCCAGGATCAAGCACACACACCGACACGAAGTACTAGGCCACTCCCAGAACCTCCAAGAGCAGCCCACGCACGACCCACCGTGTGCATGCCCCTCATTTGACAACGAGGTGGACCTCCACCTGTGGAATAAAAGACAAAAACGTTAGCTTGGATAAACTGGAGTTGTTCTCCCTAGAATGACAGAGATTGAGGGGAGACCTAATAGAACCCTACAGTGCAGAAAGAGGCCCTTCGGCCCATCGAGTCTGCACCAAACACAATCCCACCCAGGCCCCACCCCCACCAATCCTTCCAACCTACGCATCCCTGGACACTAAGGGGCAACTTCTTAGCATGGCCAATCAACCTAACCCACACATCTTTAGACTGTGGGAGGAAACCGGAGCACATGGAGGAAACCCACACGGACACGAGGAGAATGTGCAAACTCCACACAGACAGTGACCCGAGTCTGGAATCGAACCCAGGACTCTAGACCTGTGAAGCAGCAGTGCTAACCCACTGTGCTACCGTGCCGCCCAGTAGTGGTGTATAAGATTATGAAGGATATAGATAGAGTGAACAGTGTGAAACGTTTTCCCCAGGTCGGAGGGGTGACGATCACGGGCTCAAGGTGAGAGGGGCGAGGTATAACTCCGACATCAGAGAGACTTTTTATTTTTACACAGAGGGTGGTGGGGGCCTGGAATGTGCTGCCAAGTAGGGTGGTGGAGGCGGACATGCTGGGATCGTTTAAGAATTACCTGGATAGTCACATGAGCAGCCTGGGAATGGAGGGATAGAAACGATTGGTCTAGTTGGACCAATGAGCGGCACAGGCTTGGAGGGCCGAAGGGCCTGTTTCCTGTGCTGTACTGTTCTTTGTTCTTTGTTCTTTGTAACAAAATGTGTTTGGAGAGTTTGAATTTGGAGTTTGCTATTAGCAGTCTCCCTGATGTAATGTTGATCCCTACAAACCTTTTAGCCAACGGCACGTTCCATATTGACCCTGCCCTTCCCATGCGTGCCCCCCCACTCACCCTGCCACTCCCCGCCCTCCCCCTTTCCCCAACCCGAACATCACTCTCTTGCCTTCTCTCTCTCAGTGACAATCAGCTACTCGGTTAGGCTGGCAACATTTAGTCTCACTTCCCCTCAAAACATCAGCCTCACATCAACACCTCAGGCCCATTGGCAGCTAAAACCCTCTGGGGCACAGCCTGAAACTTCAACAACGGCTGACAGAAGGTTTTCTTTCCGGATCACTTCCACAGTAAAGACCGAGAGAAGTCAACTGCCTAGATCAGAACGAAACCTTTCAGACAAACCACAGCATGCTGGCATCACTCAATGTTATCATTGAAGAATAGAATCCCTACAGTGCAGAAGGAGGCCATTTGGCCCACCAAGCCTGTACTGACCGCAATTCCATCCAGGTCCTGTGCCCATAGCTCCCACATATTTACTCTGCTAATCCCACTGACATTAGGGTCAATTTAGTGCGGCCAATCAACCTAGCCCACGTATCTTTGGAGCGTGGGAAACCGGAGCACCCAGAGGAAACTCACGTAGACACGAGGAGAATGTGCAAACGTTTCCAAGGCTGAAATTGAATCAGGGTCCCTAGCGCTGTGAGGCAGCAGTGCTAACCACCAGGCCACCTAAAATTACAAAATAAGAGAAAAAGTTTAACCAGATCCTAAATGTGCAACTGAGGAATGTATTGAGAGGTAATGGGGAATCAAATGCTGTATAAACAAACAACCTCAATAGATCCTATGACATGACAATATGTTTACTATGTCTGAATACATATGATAATAAGAAATCAAATAAATTAAAACATATACAAGCTGGCTAAAACTCATAAAGGTTAATGGGGTCTGAAATCGAATATAAACAAACAACTACAAAGAGACCAATGCAGCCAAATCAGCGAAGGGAAACCCACAGCTAATGATGGGGTTGGGTGTGTAAAATACACCTTGTGTAAACAAATGCAATAGGATTAAAGCAGGTACACTGCTTCAGCAAAACCACAAAGCCTGTTTAAATTTCAAGGGGTGTGAGATATTTCACAGAGAGACAAGTTGCAAAATAGTTGGTTCCTGTGAGAATATTTTAAGACAGGCAGTTTGTAGTTGTGTTTTGTGCTGTTACGGGGTGTTAAACCAAAAGATAGCAGGCTTCAAGGTTACATAGACCCACCATGAACCCCATCCTGGGGAGACCTCTGACCTCACTCCTTCCAGCCCAGCCCTACCAATCCCCCGCTCCTTTGAAGGACCACCCCACCCCCAAACCCCCCCACCCCTGTCTGGAAACAATACACATCTTTTTAACCTGTGCTTTATGCTCTCTCCACTCACATTGCCTGTACCTTTAAGACTTGATTAGCTGTAAAGACTTACACTCCAATCATTATTCATGTAAATTGGGTTTGTGTCTTTATATTCCCTGTTTGTGATCAGGATTCTAACCCACCTAATGAAGGAACAGCCAGTTCTGAAAGTAAGTTGTGGTTGCGACAAAGAAACCTGGTGTTGTGAGATTTCTTGAATCACTACAGTCCATGGTCTGTGGGTCGACTCACAATGCTGTTGGGGAGGTAATTCCAGCAGCTGTGATATATTTCCAAGTTGGGATGGTGAGTTTCTTGGAGGGGAACTTGTAGGTGGTGGTGTTCCTATTTATCTGCTTCCCTTGTCCTTCTAAATGGAAGTGATTGAGGGTTTGGGAGGTGCTGTAGTGCATCTTGTAGATTGTACACACTGCTGCTACAGAGCATCAGTGGTGGAGGAATTGAATGTTTGTTGATGAGATGCCAGTCAAGTGGGCTTTGTCCTGGAACTGCACCTATCCAGGCAAGTGGGGAGTATTCTATCACACACCTGCCTTTTGCCTTGTGACGGACAGGCTTGAAGAGTCAGAAGGTGAGTTACTTACCCCAGTATCCCCAGCCTCTGAGCTGTTCTTGTAGCCACTCTGTTTCTGTAATGAGTCCACTTTGAGTTTCTACCTCAGTTAAGGTAGTGCTTATCCCAAATGTCAGACTGCAGCTTCTTAAATTAAATGTTAATATGGTATCAATGTTTTTATAATAACATTATTTTTTGTCAATAAATGTGTCTCATTGAACTTTATGGACTGTTAGAAATGTCTTATTCCAACATCAGAACACAACATTTAAGTACAAAATAATTGTAATTGAATATCATAATGAAGTAAACAATATATTGCAACAGGAAAATGTTTAAATGAAGGCATAAATTATACTGATAAACAACACAAAGCAGAAAAGACATCACTATATCTTAACATTTTTGCTATTATCCCCCGAAGCACCGAGACAGCTGAAAACTTGTGCCTGAGAAGTTTCAAAACTTGCTCCCAAACCATTGAGTGAAGTTTATGGAGGTTTTGATTTCTCATGCTAGAGAATGAAATCTCTTCTATTCAACCTTTTACACTCATGTTCATCCTAAACTCTCTATATTTCCATTTCAAATTAATTCCACTGCTCTGATACAGAATCCCTACAGTACAACAGAAGGCCATTGGGTCAACACTGATCACTGAACTATTCCTATAACCCCTCATACTTACCTAGCTAATCTCCCTGACACTAGGGTTAATTTAGTATGACTAATCAACCAAAATTGCACATCTTTGGAGTGTGGGAGGAAACTGGAGCACATGGAGGAAACCCACACAAAATGGGGAGAATGCGCAACTCCATGCAGACAGTGACAGAAGGCTGAAATTGAACCCAGGTCCCCAATGCTGTGGGTTGATGGGTTTTTGATAAGAGAGGGGATTAAGGGTTATGGGGAGAGGGCGGGAATGTGGAACTGAGCCACGACAGATCAGCCATGATCTTATTGAATGGTGGGGCAGGCTCGAAGGGCTAGATGGCCTACTCCTGCTCCTATTTATGTTCTTATGTACTAACTACTGTGCCACTGTAGGTTTTCCTACCAGTACCTGCTGCCTGTTAACCATGGTCTGTTTCTGTTAAAATTGGCCAATCCCCAGTTCAGAAACTTTATTTTTGGTCCATCTTTGTCCTTTTCCAAAACTACTTTAAATCTTATTTAGTTATGGTCACTCTCTCCAAAATGCTCCCCCAACTGACAGCTGTGAGATTACCAGCTCAGTGACATTACCTCAATATCGTTATTTCCCGCTGAGCCCCAACTCTCCCTCAGGTTCTGCTCATTAGCCATCAGACACTGTAGTTTTCCATTATACACCAGATGGGACTTTCACCACTCACTGACCACCTTATAATTCAACAGCTATACAAATGCAACAACAATAAATGCTGTATTAACATAACACCTGTAACTTAGTGAACTTTCCAAAATCCAGGTCCAGAACCAACTCCCAGAAGTGAAAAACAAACCTGTTTGATACCAGCCAATTGAAGAGAGTAAAGGGAAGACCCCAAGCTTGATGAAAGGGGTATGTTTTAAAGAGTGTTGCAAAGGAGGAGAGAGGGATAGAAGCAGAAAAATATAGAGAGGGAATTCCAGAGCTTAGGATCAGGGCAGCTGAAGACACAAATGGTGGTATGATGCAAAAGACCAAAACAGGAGGAGTGCGGAGAACTTGAAGGGTTGCATTTCCAGTGACTGCAGGAGTGAGGCCACTGGAGGGGGGGAATCTGAAAACAAAATTGCAAATTTGAAAATGAAGTTATTGTTGAACTGGGAGCCAATGTCAGTCAGAGGAATGGTGATGGTGATTGACAAGACTTGAGCAAGATGGTTACTCGCTCAGAGGGTGAGGTGAACTCAAGTGTACAGACGGTGGAGGATGACCAAGGGTGGGATCAATGCAGAGATAATGTACGAGGCAAGTTTTTGACACAGAGGGTGGTGGGTGACTGGAACTCGCTGCTGGGAGAGATAGTGGGAGCAGGTACAATAATGATTTCAAAGGGGTGTCTTGACAAATAATGAATAGGATGGAAATGGAGGGATATGGTTCCTGGAAGGGTAGGGGATTTTAGTTCAGTCGGGCAGCATGGTCGATGTAGGTGTGGAGGGCTGAAGGGCCTCTTCCTGTGCTGTAATTTTCTTTGATCTTTGTTCTCTGATGTTATAGAAAGTGAAAACAGGTGACATGAAACAACCTGTTTTCATTAGAGAGAAAGTTAAGAGGTGACTTAATTGAGACATCCAAGATGATCAGAGGGTTAGATAGGGTGGACAGTGAGCCTTTTTCCTCAGATGGTGATAACTAACACAAGGGGACATAGCTTTAAATTAAGGGGTGGTAATTATCGGACGGATGTCAGAGGTAGGTTCTTTACTCAGAGGGTAGTAAGGGCGTGGAATGCCCTGCCTGCAGCAGTTGTGGACTCGCCAACTTTAAGGGTGTTCAAATGGTCAGTGGATAGGCATATGGATAATACTGGAATAGTTTAGGTTAGAAGGTCATTAGATTGGTTCCACTGGTCGGCGCAACATCGAGGGCCGAAGGGCCTGTACTGCGCTGGAATGTTCTATGTTCTACCAAGGTGATTGGTGCAGTCAGTGCTTTCTCCAGGGAATCGCAAAACAAAGTTCAGAGATTGAAGAGTGGCCACAGAACTTACATTCTTTACAGTAAAAACACAAATACAATTCTTGACAAATGAAGCTTTTGTTTCCATTTAATTTTGCAACAATTGCAAAAAAGCACTAAAGACAGACAAAAGAATCCATAAAGTATATTCCCCAATAAATTAAGAGTTGCAAACTGCAGGAGCTTTTATTGTTATTTCATAATAAATGCCTCTTTGGTGACATTAATTGGCAGCTGGGGACTAGTTTTTGAATTTGTCATTAAAAACATTCTTTAGATAATCAGTGAATAGATCCAGCTTTTTATCCATTTTCTTTTAGAAGGAATGTGGAATATAAGAGGATCATCATTCTTTTCCAGCTGTGCTTGGCATGCTTACCTGAGGCATGGTTTCAAATTCCAATCCCAAACCCGGAGTGTTGACACTGCAGTGCAGTACCGTGTGGGAACCACCTTACTGGGAGTGTCGTCTTTCACATGAGGTTTTAAACTAATGCCCTGACTTGCCCCTCTGATGTGGAGATGCCGGTGTTGGACAGGGTTAAACACAATAAGAAGTCTGACAACACCAGGTTTAAGTCCAACCGATTTATTTGATAGTAAACTCTCAAACTTTCGAGAGTTTCCAGTTTCCTCCAAAGATGTGAGTTGGGTTGATTGGCTGTGCTAAATTGCCCCTTAGTCTCAGTGGGACCAGGAATGTAAATAGGTGGGGCTACGGGGATAGGGGCTGGGTGGGATTATGATCGGTTCAGTGTTGATGGGCTGAATGGCCTCCTTCTGCACTGCAGAGATTCCATGACTTTATTCTATATGCACTTGACCTTTCTATATTAAAGGTGTTCTTTTAACTCCTACATCTCTACTTTCCTGTCTAATGCTTTTCCCAACATTACCACTACAGTTTGGTCTGTAAACACCCTCACTGTTTTTTGCCCCTTGTTATTTCCTAACACGACCCAGGCAGACTCCACACCATCTGTGCTAATATCTTCCTCAATATCGTATCAATATCATCGTTAAGCAACAGGGCAGGAAACTGGGCTTGAAACGAGGATAAGAGCAGCCATGATCATGTTAAATGGTTTGAAGAGTTGAACTGATGACAGCTCTGCCAGTTCTGAGGTCCCTGTGTTTGGGTTTGTTACCTGAGGAGGTGGTGAAACTAAATTCAACAGGAAGTTTCAAAGGGTAACTGGATAAATATTTGCAAAGGGAAATAATAGTGTCCATGGCTGAAGGGAAGGAGAATTTGAGTGGAACTAATCAGATAGAAATAGAAAATGTAAAAATGCAGCAGGGTTGGTGATGTTCGTGGAGTAAGAAACAGCGTTAAACTGGAAGACGGATCACAGATGTGAAACATTATCTCTTTGGCCTATCAGATGCTTCTTTTGTGTGACTTTATTTTTATAATGTGCCCAGAGCCAATAGTAGAAGTGGGTATAATTTTATCTTTTTATGAAGCAGTTACAGTTAGGTGGGTCAGATGGGGAGAGGGATAAGGACCAAACACCGGCAATTGGGGTTAGCTTAATGGTCAAAATGGGGCAGCATAGACAAATGGGCCGAAAGGCCTGTTTCCACGCTGTGAAGCTCTAGGCTGCCAGACTTGCTTGATTTTCCCAACACTTTCTGTTTTTGATCCAGAGTTCCTGCATCTGTGGTGTTTTCCTTTATTGAATGAATTTGATAGTTTTTCCAAAGACTTGCTACAATAAGGTGGAGGGAGGTATGGTCCCTCCATGTGTTGTGTGCGCTTCTCTATGAGGGACTGCCAGGGGTGGTGGCAGTGCTGGGGTCAGAGTGGGGGCGGGTTGGGGGGGGGGGATAGTTGCAGAGAGAACGATTTTTCTGTGCTGCTACCCAGCCTGTTTGTTTGCCACATTTAGTGAAGAGATAAGAGATCTTCCAATTGTTTACTGATATGGAGACACAGCCCACTGGTGCAGAACAATATCTGATCTGTCATATTGGTTCAAGTGCCCAGAATAATGTTTTTTTTTAAAAAGAGCCAAGTTGCCTGCATTGTGCGATATGTCTTGGTTTATGAGCACGAATCATTTCTACGTTTCTCCAGGACACACGATGCCAGTGAAATAGCTGCTACAGATTCCTGTCCCTGCAGTGTCAGACAGGGAGGGCTGTGTTCCGTGTGCCTCCCTGTGAGCCTGATGCTGTAGTAAAAGTACACTCTTCTCTCTCTCATCATCACATCATAGAGTGAATGGGCAACTGGTCCAGTTGGGATGATTCATTCTCTACAAACAATAAAGGAATGTTAATACGGCAAATTTGGATCATTTAAAAAAAATGTTATGGTCTGTGGGTGTTGCTGGTGAGACCAGCATTTATTGCCCATCCCTAATTGCCCCTTGAGTAGGTGGCAGTGAGCTAGCCTCCTGAAGATCCTGCAGCCCAATTATTGCTGATAATTGAAATTAACCAGAACTTATATTCAAGTTTGAAGTGTTTGATGTTTTAATTTGATATTCTGATTATACAATGACTGCAGTCAATTTGACAGACTATGTTAATATGTTAATTAACATATTTTTGAGAAAAGCTTTGTTTTTTAAGTTGTAGTGTAAAAAACATCATTGGTAAATTTGAAATTTATATTTGTGGAATTGAGCCGTGATTGGGAGATGGCTTTTCACTGACAAAGTGAGATATTTGTCTGTGCACGGGTTAACTGCTGAAGATGTAAATCTTATTCAGAAAAAAGGGGCTTGCGTCAGTGATGAAGGAAAGAAGCTACATCTTCAGCAAATAAGGCACTGGGTGTGTTTATATTGCAACAACATTCTGTCCTTATGGTGGAGCTGAGAATAAATGTGGAGAGATCATTGAAGGTGGAGAAAGCAGTTAATAAAGCATACAGTGGGCTGGGCAGAAGGGCCTGTTTGTGCTGTACTGTTCTATGTTCTACAGTATTGTAACTTTATAGACAGGGGCGTAGAGTACCAGTGCAAGGAGATGTTGCACTGATACAACATATAAGTTAGACCTCAGCAGTGTACAGTTGTGTATTATGTACTATAGGAAGGATGTGAACACACTGGAAAGAGGTTTACAAGAATGGTTCCAGGGATGAGAAGCTTTGATTGAGGATAGATCAGAGAGGTTGGGACTGTTCTCCTTGGAGAGAAGAAAGCGAACAGGAGATTTGATAGAGATGCTCCAAATCATGAGGGGGCTGGAAAGTACAGACAAGGGGAAACTGTTCCCATTCAGTGCCACAAAATTGGCTTGACAACAGAAGACAAAGTGATTGTAGAGGATTGTTTTTCAAACTGGAGACCTGAGACAAGTGATGTGCCTTAGGGATTGGTGCTGGGTCTGCTGTTATTTGTTATTTACTTTAATGATTTGGATGAGAATTTAGTAGGCATGGTTAGTAAATTTTGAAGATGACTCCAAGATTGGTGGCATAGTGGACAGTGGAGAAGGTCATCAAAGTAGAAACGGGATCTTGATCAATTGGGGCAGTGGAGTTTACATAGAACATAGAACAGAACAGCACAGTACAGGCCCTTCGGTCCTCGATGTTATTCCAAATATGCCCAATCCCAAATTCAAGATATCCCATTCCCTATCATTCTGGAGTGCTCCATGTGCCTATCCAATAACCACTTAAGTTCCTAAAGTGTCCAACTCCACTATCACAGCAGGCAGTGCATTCTACATCCCAACCACTGAGTAAAGAATCCACCTCGGACATCCCTCCTATATCTCCCACCATGAACCTTATAGTTATGCCCCCCAGTAACAGCTACATCCACCCGAGGAAATAGTCTCTGAACGTCCACTCTATCTATCCTCCTCATCTTATAAATCTCTAAGTTGCCTCTCATCTCCTCTGCTCCAAAGAGAAAAGCCCCAGCTCCCTCAACCTTTCCTCATAAGACCTACCCTCCAAACCAGGCAGCATCCTGGTAAATCTCCTCTGCACTCTCTCCAATGCTTCCACATCCTCCTTACAGTGAGGTGACCAGAACTGAACACAATATTCCAAATGTGGTCTCATCAATGTCCTGTATAGTTGCAGCATAACCCCACGGCTCTTAAACTCAAACCCCCTGTTAATAAACACTAACACACTAAGTCTTCACGGCTCTATCCACTTGAGTGACAACCTTCAGAGATCTGTGGATATGAACCCCAAGATCTCTCTGTTCCTCCACGTTCCTCAGAACCCTACCATTGACCCTGTAATCCACATTCAAGTTTGTCCTATCAAAATTAATCACCTCGCACTTATCAGGGTTAAACTCCATCTATCACTTTTCGGCCCAGCTCTGCATTCTATCAATGTCTCTTTGCAGACTACAAGAGCCCTCCACCTCATCCACTACTCCACCAATCTTGGTGTCATCAGTAAATTTACTAACCCACCCTTCAGCCCCCTCTTCCAAGTATTAATAAAAATCACAAATAGCAGATGACCCAGCACTGATCCCTGTGGTACACCGCTGGTAACTGGCCTCCACTCTGAAAATTTTCCCTCCACCACCACCCTTTCTCTTCTATGAGACAGCCAGTTACTTATCCAATCGGCCAAATTTATTTCTATCCCACACCTCCTTACTTTCTTCATGAGCCTACCATAGGGAACCTTATCAATCACCTTACTAAAATCCATGTATACAACATCAACTACTCTACCTTCATCTAAACACTTAGTTACCTCCTCAAAGAATTCAATCAAATTTGTGAGGCAACATTTATCCCTCACAAATCTATGCTATCCCAGATTAAGCTGCATCTTTCCAAATGGTCATAATTCCTATCCCTCAGGACCTTTTCCATTAACTTACTGACTACTGAAGTGAGGCTAACTGGCCTATAATTGCCAGGGTCATTCCTATTTGCTTTCTTGAACAGAGGAACAACATTCACCACTCTCCAGTCCTCTGGCACTATCTCTGTGGACAGTGATGGCTCAAAGATCAAAGCTAAAGTCTCTGCAATCTCATCCCTTGCCTCTCAAAGTATCCTAGGATGTATCCCATCTGGCCCAGGGAACTTATCAACCCTCAGGTTTTTCAAAATTACTAATACATCTTCCCTCAGAACATTTACCTCCTCCATCCTATCAGCCTGTATCACACACTCATCCTCAAAAACATGGCCTCTATCCTTGGTGAACACTGAAGAAAAATATTCATTCAACACCTCTCCTATGTCTTCTGTCTCCATGCACAATTTCCCACTCCTATCCCTGACCAGCCCTAACCTCACCCTGGTCATTCTTTTATTTCTCACATAAGAGTAAAAAGCCTTGGGGTTTTCCTTGATCCGATCCGCCAAGGACTTCTCATGCCCCCTCCTAGCTCTCCTAAGCCTTTTCTTTAACTCATTCCTGGCTACCTCGTAACCCTCAAGCGACCCAACTGAACCTTGTTTTCTCATCCTTACATACGCTTCCTTTTTCCTCTTGACAAGACATTCAACCTCCTTTGTGAACCACATTTCCCTCACTCGGCCATTTCCTCCCTGCCTGACAGGGACGTACCTATCAAGGACACACAGTATTTGTTACTTGAACAAGCTCCACTTTTCATCTGTGCCTAAAGTTTAATTTAGATAAATGTGAGGTGATGCATTTTGGTAGTGTGAACCAGAACGGGACTTACTCAGTTAATGGTAGGGCTTTGGGGGGAATTACAGAACAAAAACATCTAGGAGTACAGGTTCATAGCTCCTTGAAAGTGGACTCTCAGATGGACAGAGTGGTGAAGAAGACATTCAGCATGCTTGATTTCATTGATCAGATCATTGAATACAGGAGTTGGGACGTCTTGTTGAAGTTGTACAAGACATTGGTAAGGCCACACTTGGAATAGTGTGTGAAATTCTGGTCACCCTATTGTAGAAAGGATATTATTAAACTAGAGAGAGAGTGCAGAAAATACTTACTAGGATTTAATAGCTTAGTTATAAAGAGAGGCTGGATAGACTGGGACTTTTTTTCTGGAGTGTAAGAGGCTTACAAGTGATCTTATAGACGTCTACAAAACAACATGAGGCATATATAAGCTAGATAGTCAATATCTTTTCCCAAATGTAGGGGAGTCTAAACCGAGAGGGCATAGGCTTAAGATGAGAGGGGAGCGATACAGGTGTCCAGAGGGGCAACTTTTTCACAGAGGGCGGTGAGTGTTTGGAATGAGTTGCCAGAAGTAGTAGTGGAGGTGGGTACAATTTTATCTTTTAGAAAGCATTTAGACAGTTACATGGGTAAGATGGGTACAGAGGGATATGGGCCAAATGTGGGCAATTGGGACTAGCTTAGTTGGGCAACTTGCGACATGGGCAAGTTGGACTGAAGGGCCTGTTTCTGTGCAATAAACTCTGACTCCAAGACCCATAAAAATTCAAGAATGAGAGGACCGAGATTTAAAATAATTTGCAAAACAAGCAAATGTGATGTGAGAAAAATCTTCTTCATGCAATAAGGGGGGGTTGGAGTGTGGAAATCGGTGCCTGAAGGTGTGGTAGAGGAAGGTTTAATTGAGGCATTCAAGAGGGCATTAGATGATTATTTGAATAGAAGCAATGTGCAGGGGTACAGGGAAAAGACCAGGAGAGTTTGGAGAGCTGGTGCAGTCAGGATGGGCCAAATGGCCTCTTTCTGCACCATAACAATTCTGTTTTCGGACTGTCCCAGTTAATTTTGAGATAAGGAGTTTTTTTCTCTCTCTCAGATGTTTATTACCCTTTAGAATTCTCTTCCCCAGAGAACAATCCGGTTCATTGAATATATTCAGAGCAGAGACCAACGGATTTCTGATTGGCAAGGGAGTGAAGGATTGTGGGAAACAGGTAGGAAAGTGGAGTTGAGATCATGGTCCAATCAGCTGTGATCTAATTGAATGGAGAAAGAAGGATGCTAGGCCGTGCAGCCTTTGGACTGGGGTGGGCACAGGAAGTAGTCCCACATCACCAGGTTAAAGCCCAACAGGTTTATTTGGTAGCACAAGCTTTTGGAGCACTGCCCCTTCGTCAGGTGAGTGACGATCTGAAATCTCGTGCTACCAAATAAACCTGTGGAACTTTAACCTGGTGTTGTGAGACTGCTTAGTATATTCACTTGTGAAGACACTCATGAATTTGTGATGTACAAAATGAAACAATGCACAGTGGAAGTAATTAGCTAGAAGATCTTTTTATTCATAAATGTCTCGGAAACAACAATGGACAGGCTAATAAATATTAGTCCCAGCTCTCAGCAGGTTAACCAATCTGTCCTTACTCCTACTGTCATTGTGTGTTCAACAGCAAACAATGAAAACATCTCCTACTTCCCATTATTCACTTTACTGCTAACGAACTGACTACAATATTCCTGAATAAGAATGTCGCTGATCCTTGATGTGCTAGCTCACACATTGCTACATTATTGCTTCAAGAGCCCATGTGACAATCACACAAACGAATGTACTGCAGTTGTGGCTAAAATAGAAAATGTTCAGCAGATCAGTCGGTATCAGAGTGAAAGATAAGTAGAGGGGCAGGTAGCATTAAAGAGATGGATAAGCTGCAGAAGGACTTGGACAGGTTAGGAGAAGGGCAAAGAAGTAGCAGATGGAATACAATGTGGGAAAACTTTGGTAGGAAGAATAGAGGCATAGAATATATTCTAAATGGGAAGAGAACTTGGAAATCAGAAGCATAAAGGGACTTGGGAGTCTTGGTTCAGGATTCTCTTCAGAATCATTTGCAGTTTGAGTTGGGTGTTATGAAGGCAAATGCAATGCTAATATTCATTTTAAGAGGACTAGAATATAAGAGCAGGGATTACTTCTGAGGCTGCATAACACTCTAGTCAGATCCCATCTGGAATATTGTGAGCAATTTCAGGCCCTGTATCTAAGGAAAGATGTGCTGGCCTTGGAGAGGGTCCAGAAGAGATTCATGAGAAGAACTCCAGGAATGAGGAGCACTTGAAGACTCTGGATCTGAACTCAATGCAGTTTAGAATGATAAGGGGGGATCCAAGACAAGGAGGAATTTCTTAAAAGTATATAAAAGTAGGGAGGTCTTGCTGCAGCTGTATAGGGCATTGATGAAGCCGCAGCTGGAGTACTGTGTGCAGTTTTGGGCGCCGCACCTGCGCAAGGATATTTTGGCCTTGGAGGGAGTGCAGAGGAGGTTTACTAGGCTGATACCGGAGTTGAGAGGGTTGAGCTAGGAGGAGAGGCTGAATAGATTAGGCTTGTACTTGTTAGAGTTTAGAAGAATGAGGGGAGATCTCATTGAGATGTATAAGATGATGAATAGGATGGATAGGATAGAGGTGGAGAGACTCTTCCCACTCAAAGGATAGTAGGACTAGGAGGCACAGCCTCAAGATAAAGGGGGGGGGGGGCGGTTTAGAATGGAGTTGAGAAGGAACTTTTTCACTCAAAGGGTGGAAAATCTCTGGAATTCTCTGCCCGTTGAAGTGGTGGAGGCTGCCTCGCTAAATATTTTTAAGACGTGGGTTGATGGGTTTTTGATGGGAGAGGGCGGGAAGGTGGAACTGAGCCACGACAGATCAGCCATGATCTTATTGAATGACGGGGCAGGCTCGAAGGGCTAGTTGGCCTACTCCTGCTCCTATTTCTTATGTTATGTTCTTCAGCCAGAGGGTGGTGGATCTGTGGAATTCATTGCCACAGAAGGCTGTGGAGGTCAGCTCAAAAAATGTCTTTAAGACAGAGAAGTTCTTGATTGGCAAGGAGATCAAAGCTTAGTGAAAAGGCAGGAGAATTGGGTTGAAAAATTTATCAACCATGATTAAACAATGGAGCAGAAACGATGGGCCAAATTCTGCTCCCATATCTTGTGGTCTTACAGGTTCTTGTTTTCCGTTGAACCTTTTCATCGGACTGACAGGCTGTGGGATTTGTTGTGACAAGAGAAAGTCGATCACAGTCGCACACTCCCACCACAAGACTCTGGGGGTGAATGATTGAGCTGCTGTCATGGTCTGTAGAAACACGCCATATTTTCCCAGGTTTGTCATCTTCTCCTTCATTTAATGTAACACAAAAGATTAGTAAATTTGCAGGTGACACTAAAGTCGGTGGAGTTGTAGACAGTGAGGATGGATGTTGCAGGTTACAGAGGGACAGAGATAAGCTGCAGAGCTGGGCTGGGAGGTGGCAAATGGAGTTTAATGTGGAGAAGTGTGAAGTGATTCACTTTGGAAGGAGTAACAGCATTGGGCTAATGGTAGTGTGGATGAGCAGAGAGATCTCAGTGTCCGTGTGCATAGATCCCTGAAAGTTGGCACCCAGGTTGATGGGGTTGTTAAGAAGGCGTACGGTGCGTTAGCTTTTATTGGTAGAGGGATTGAGTTTCGGAGCCGTGAGGTCATGTTACAGCTGTACAAAACTCTGGTGCAGCCGCACTTATGAATATTTCGTACAGTTCTGGTCGCCGCATTATAGGAAGGATATGGAAGCATTGGAAAGGGTGCAGAGGGGATTTACCAGGATGTTGCCTGGTATGGTGGGAAGGACTTGTGAGAAAAGGCAGAGGGACTTGAGTCTGTTTTTGTTGGAGAGAAAAGGTTAAGAGGTGACTTAATTGAGGCATATAAGATGATCAGAGGATTAGATAGGGAGGACAGTGAGAGCCTTTTTCCTCGGTTGGAGATGGCTAGCACGAGGGGACGTAGCTTTAAATTGACGGGTGATAGATAAAGGACAGATGTCAGAGGTAGGTTCTTTACTTAGAGGGTAGTAAGAGCGTGGAATGCCCTGCCTGCAACAGTAGTGGATTCACCAACATTAAGGGCATTTAAATGGTGATATTGGAATAGTGTAGGTTAGACGGGCTTTAGATCGTTTTCACAGGTTGATGCAATATTGAGGGCCAAAGGGCCTGTAATGTGCTGTAATGTTCTATTATTGAATAATAACTGTCAACATTTACACATAAAAAGATTCAATATCCTTTTTGAAGAAAGAAAGTAATAGTGATCATTTTGTGTTGTGTTATTTTGTATTGATTTATGAAAATTAAAAGCTGTCACCTTTGTATCTGGGACTGAGGTCGATTGGTTACATTTATTTGAAAACACGATAGGAGCAAGAAATACAAACAGACGACAATAAGACATTGTGCTGGTTTAATTTGTAGTTTTCATTGACCTTTTGAGAAATGCATGCACATTTTTATCTTAAATTAAAAACATGGACAATAACCATTCGATGCATAAAACTGATCAAAGGAATTTTATGCTCAGAATTCTTATCTGAAAATGTGTTTGAGTTCCAGCGTTCCAGCACCAGCTCTGAAACGACTTGTTCCTTTCAAACATCATTTTATCTCCATTTTGGTATCATAATATTTAATAAACTTTCTTATTCTTACACCATGGTTACTTTATATTTAGTTAAACTTTTACTATGTCACTTCTCCCGAGCTGATGTCAATTTCTTATCTACTTGCATTCTAACTGTTAAAACCAAGAGATTTTATATTCAATCGTTCTTTCCCAGATCCTCATAAATTTGTAGAACTTCAGAGGAGTCATAAATGGGTAGTACGATGGCACAGTTGCTCGTACTGCTACCTCACAGTGCCAGAGACCCGGGTTCAAATCTGACTGTGTGGAGTTTGCACATTCTCCCTGTGTCTGCGTGGGTTTTCATCTGATGTTCCAGATTCCTCCCACAGTCCAAAGATGTGCTGGTTAGGTTGATTGGCCATGCTATTTTGCCCCTTAGTGTCAGGGGGATTAGCAGGGTAAATACATGGAGTTAAGAGGATAGAGACTGGATGGAATTGTTGGTGTGGCTCGATTGGCAAATGACCTCCATTTGCTCTGCAGGGATTCCGATTCCACAATATTATACCCTGAATAGTCTGTTTCAGCAATAACAAGGGGAACAGGTCATGTAGGGGTGGGCACTCGATGGTCCCACGTGGAGGAGGATGTTTTTATGTTGTGACTAGTGTACCTTTAAGAGATTTTGTTTTTAAATCATTCTCTGCAGCTGGTGCAGTCTCAGCTGATGTCACTGTTGCTGAGTTGGCTAAAGAAGTTATTTTATTGCTCCTTCAGTGGCTCAAATAGTTTGTTTATTTTTATTTTGAGATCTTTTATGACCCTGCATGGTGAGAAGGAAGATTATTGGCAGGCCAGATGTTCTGGACAGTTGTTTTTCCTTCCTAGGGAATTTAAGTTTTCCTTTTCACTTTTAGCTGCAGCAGTTTGGATTTTAGAAGGGACATCAAGCTGAAAAGAAGTGTTTCCCTCTCTCCCTTTTTTTGGAAATTCTGCTGGTTAGCTCCAAGCAAGGCTTTTTGCCCCCCCCTGGGGTAGAGAATCTGCTGTTGGTGGCTTGACAGAATCTCTTCCTGGTGTTCTGGGAAGCTGTTTTGACATCAAACTATTTTGAGTGTAGCCAGATTATTGCAGCATTCATCCAAAGGACTCAGTTCCAGTATCACGTGAGCTTCAGCCTTTGCTGTGCTAAATCTGCAGAAAGGACTTTCATCAATGGGAAGTTTTATTTGACTGGAACATTTTAGATATATTTGTTAAGGTGGTTTTACTGTGATATTGTGGGGATTTTTGTTTGTAATTGATAAAATTTACCGCTAATTTTCTTTCTATACATGTGGTGGCCATTGCGGAGACTTGGATGTCTCCGGGACAGGACTGGGTACTTCAGGTGCCAGGATTCAGATGTTTCAGGAAGGACAGGGAGGCTGGCAGAAGAGGTGGTGGAGTGGCACTGTTAATAAGGGACAGTGTCATGGCTGCAGAGAAAGAGGATGCCGTGGAGGGACTTTCTACAGAGTCTCTGTGGGTGGAAGTTACGAACAGCAAAGGGTCGAAAACTTTGCTGGGTGTATTCTATAGGCCACTCAATAGTGACAGGGAAGTTGAGGTGCAGATAGGGAACCAGATTCTGGAGAGATGTATTAATAACAGTTGTCGTGATGGGAGACTTCAATTTCCCAAACATCGACTGGAATATCCCTAGAGTAAGGGGTTTGGATGGGGAGGAGTTTGTTGGGTGTGTTCAGGAAGGTTTCCTGACACAGTATGTGGACAAGCCTACGAGGGGAGAGGCTGTACTTGATCTGGTACTGGCGAATTAGTGTGGATAGAGGATTGGTTGTCAAATAGGAGGCAGAGAGTGGGGATCAATGGGTGCTATTCGGATTGGCGGATGGTGACTAGTGGGGTGCCCCAGGAGTCGGTGCTGGGGCCTCAGCTATTTACCATTTATATAGATGACCTGGAGGAGGGAACCGAGTGTAGGGTGTCAAAATTTGCTGATGACACCAAAATTGGTGGAAAGGCAAATTGTGCGGAGGATATGGGGGAGAGTCTACAGAAGGATCTAGATAGGCTGGACGAATGGACCAGGAAATGGCAAATGGAATTTAATGTTGGCAAGTGTGAGGTGGTCCACTTTGGAAGGAAGAATGGTAGGAAGGATTATTACTTGCGTGGAGAAAAACTGCAGCAGGCGACGGTGCAGAGGGACCTCGGGGTCCTTGTGCATGAGTCGCAAAAACCCAGCTTGCAGGTGCAGCAGGTGGTCAGGAAGGCGAATGGGATGCTGGCCTTCATAGCGAAGGGGATTGAATATAAAAGTAGGGAGGTCTTGCTGCGGCTGTATAGGGCATTGGTGAGGCTGCAGCTGGTGTACTGTGTGCAGTTTTGGGCGCCGTACTTGCGCAAGGATATTTTAGCCTTGGAGGGAGTGCAGAGGAGGTTTACTAGGCTGATGCCAGAGTTGAGGGGGTTGAGCTATGAGGAGAGGCTGAATAGATTAGGCTTGTACTCGTTAGAGTTTAGAAGAATGAGGGGAGATCTCATTGAGATGTATAAGATGATGAATGGGATGGATAGGATAGAGGTGGAGAGACTTTTCCCGCTCAAAGGATAGTAGGACTAGGGGGAATAGCCTCAAGATAAAGGGGGGGCGGATTAGAACGGAGTTGAGGAGGAACTTCACTCAAAGGGTGGTGAATCTCTGGAATTCTCTCACCGTTGAAGTGGTGGAGGCTGCCTCGCTAAATATTTTTAAGACGTGGGTTGATGGGTTTTTGATGAGAGAGGGGATTAAGGGTTATGGGGACAGGGCGGGTATGTGGAACTGAGCCAAGACAGATCAGCCATGATCTTATTGAATGGTGGGGCAGGCTCGAAGGGCTAGTTGGCCTACTCCTGCTCCTATTTCTTATGTTCTAATGAATGAACCAGGGCAGGTGATGGATCTCTCGGTAGGAGAGCATCTTGGGAATGGTGACCATAATTCTATCTCCTTCACAATTACGTTGGAACGAGATAGGATCACGCAGGCTAGGAAGGTGATTGGAGTAAGGGGAGATACAAAGAAGTCAGGATGTTCCTTGGACAAATAAACTGGAAGGAGGCGTTCTTAGGGAAAAGTACCGAAGGAATGTGGTGGATATTCAAGGAATGTTTGTCTGGCGCTCTGCATGACAATGTTCCGATGAGACAAGGGGGTTTTGGTAGGTCGCGGGAACGGTGGTGCACGAAGGCTGTGTTGAACCTAGTCAGGAGGAAAAGGAAGGTGTACAAAAGGTTCAGGGAACTAGGAGATGGTAAGGATCTTGAGAAGTATAAGGACTGTAGAAAGGAGCTTAAAAGGGAAATTAGGAGAGCCAGAAGGGGTCATGAGAAGACCTTGGCGGGTAAGATTAAGGAGAATCCCAAGGCCTTCTATAAATATGTGAAAGGTGAAAGGATGAGAAGAGAAGGGATAGGACCTATAAAAGGTGAAGGGGGAAAGGTCTGTGTGGAACCAGAAGAAATGGCAGAGGTGCTTAATGAGTACTTTGCCTCAGTATTCACAGTGGAAGCTGATCTGGGAGATTTTGCTACAGATTTGCAGCAGATGGAAAAGATTGAGTTTGTGGATATTAAGGAGGAGGATGTGTTAGAACTTTTGAATGCTATCAAGATAGATAAGTCGCCAGGACCAGATGGGATGTACCCCAGGATACTGTGGGAGGCGAGGGAAGTGATTGCAGAGCCCCTGGCGATGATCAATGGAGATGGGAGAGGTTCCAGAAGATTGGAGGATTGCGGATGTAGTTCCTATTTTCAAGAAACTGAACAGAGATAGCCCGGGAAATTACCGCCCGGTGAGTCTGACCTCAGTGGTTGGTAAGCTGATGGAGAGGCTTCTGAGGGGCAAGATTTACGAGCATTTGGAGAGGTTTGACATGATCAGGAATAGTCAGCATGGATTTGTCAAGGGCAGGTCGTGCCTTACGAGCCTAGTTGAGTTCTTCGATAATGTGACTGAACACATTGACGAAGGAAGTGCCGTGGACGTAGTGAACATGGACTTCAGCAAGGCTTTTGATAAGGTCCCCCATGCAAGACTTCTTGAGAAGGTGAGAGGGCATGGGATCCAAGGGCCTTTGGCCTTGTGGATCCAGAACTGGCTTGCCTGCAGAAGGCAGAGAGTGGTTGTGGATGGGTCTTTTTCGGAATGGAGGTCAGTCACCAGTGGAGTGCCCCAGGGATCTGTTCTGGGACCCTTGTTGTTTGTCATTTTCATAAATGACCTGGATGAGGAAGTGGAGGGATGGGTTAGCAAGTTCGCTGATGACACGAAGGTCGGCGGTGTTGTGGATGGTCTGGAAGGATGTCAAAAGTTGCAGCAGGACATAGATAGGATGCAGGAATGGGCGGAGAAGTGGCAGATGGACTTCAACGCGGATAAATGTGTAGTAGTCCATTTCGGCAGAACCAACGGGATGAACGAGTACACTATTAAGGGCAGGGGTCTTAGTAGCGTTGAAGAGCAGAAGGATCTCGGGGTCCGGGTTCACAGGACTCTTAAATCGGCCTCGCAGGTGGAGGAGGTGGTCAAGAAGGCGTATGGTGTACTGGCCTTCATTAATCGAGGGATTGAGTTTAGGAGTCGGGAGGTAATGCTGCAACTTTACAGGACCCTCGTCAGGCCTCATTTGGAGTACTGTGCGCAGTTCTGGTCGCCTCACTATAGGAAAGACGTAGAAGCTATTGAAAGGGTGCAGAGGAGATTTACAAGGATGTTGCCTGGACTGGGAGGCATGCCTTATGAAGATAGGTTGAGGGAACTGGGACTCTTTTCCCTGGAGAGGCGAAGGTTGAGAGGCGACCTGATAGAAGCTTATAAAATGTTGAGAGGAATAGATAGGGTGGACTCTCAGAGGCTATTTCCCCGGGTTGAAATGGTCGCTACGAGAGGACACAGATTTAAGGTGCGGGGAGGGAAGTACAGAGGTGATGTTAGGGGTAAGTTTTTCACTCAGAGGGTAGTGAGTGATTGGAATCGGCTGCCGTCGTCGGTGGTGGAGGCGAACTCGCTGGGGTCTTTTAAAAGACTTCTGGATGAGTATATGGGGTTTAATGGGATTGGGGGTTATAGATAGGTCTATAGATTGGTGGGGTTGATGCGATCGGCGCAACTCGAGGGCCGAAGGGCCTGTTTGTGCTGTAATGTTCTATGAAACTCTATGGATCTGTTCTAGGACCCTTACTGTTTGTCATTTTAATAAATGACCTGGATGAGGAAGTGGAGGGATGGGTAAGTAAGTTCGCCGATGACACGAAGGTTGGTGGTGTTGTGGATGGTCTGGAAGGATGTCAAAAGTTGCAGCAGGACATAAATAGGATGCAGGACTGGGCGGAGAAGTGGCAGATGGACTTCAACACAGATAAATGTGTAGTCGTCCATTTCGGCAGAACCAACGGGATGAACGAGTACACTATCAAGGGCAGGAGTCTTAGTAGTGTTGAAGAGCAGAAGGATCTTGGGGTCCGGGTCCACAGGACTCTTAAATCGGCCTCGCAGGTGGAGGAGGTGGTCAAGAAGGTGTATGGTGTACTGGCCTTCATTAATCGAGGGATTGAGTTTAGGAGTCGGGAGGTAATGCTGCAACTTTATAAGACCCTTGTCAGGCCTCATTTGGAGTACTGTGCGCAGTTCTGGTCGCCTCACTATAGGAAAGACGTAGAAGCTATTGAAAAGGTACAGAGGAGATTTACAAGGATGTTGCCTGGACTGGGAGGCATGCCTTATGAAGTTAGGTTGAGGGAGCTGGGACTCCTTTCCCTGGAGAGACGAAGGTTGAGAGGCGACCTGATAGAAGTTTATAAAATGTTGAGAGGAATAGATAGGGTGGATTCTCGGAGGCTATTTCTCCGGGTTGAAATGGTCGCTACGAGAGGACAGATTTAAGGTGCGGGGAGGAAAGTTCAGAAGTGATGTTCGGGGTAAGTTTTTCACTCGGTGGTGAGTGAATGGAATCGGCTGCCGTGGTGGTGGAGGCAAACTCGCTGGGGTCTTTTGAAAGACTTCTGGATGAGTATATGGGGTTTAATGGGATTGGGGGTTATAGATAGGTCTATAGATTGGTAGGTGTTGATGTGATTGGCGCAACTCATGGGCCGAAGGGCCTGTTTGTGCTGTAGTGTTCTATGTTCTATGTTAACTATATTCTTAATTAAATATTGTTTGATAAAAGCTCCCTAGTGGGTCATTTGAATCATACGTGAGTGAAACATCTCATGTTTATCCTAGCCAAATTCAAAATGCAAAATCTAGGATCCAGGCAGGCTCCATAAAACACTTTAGAGTTTCTGACCTGAACCATAACAATATATCACTAACAAGCCTCAAATTGGGAAGGGGTAAGTTCCACATGGGACATAAGCACACACCCCTCAAATGGTTCAGGGGTAAGACAGGTTATCCAGCACAATGACAAGAGTTATAGGGGAGATCTGAGAGTGATTGGAGAGAGGAAACATGAACATTCTGCTACTCTGAGACATCGGGAAGGATTTTCCTAGTTGCACAGGGAGAGTCAAAACTGAAAATGCTGGAAAAGTTCAGCAGGTCTGACATTTGCAGAGAGAGAATAGAGCCAATCTTTTGAGTCTGGGTGATTTTTCATCAGCGCTAAAACACATAAATTCTTACAATGCATCCAGAAGAACTTTTTAAGCCAGTATGTCAAAGGTTTGACAAGAGAGAGGTTGATCCTGGATTTAATTTTAGGTAACAAAGGCAGGCAAGTGGTTGAAGTGTCACTGGAGGAGCATTTTGCAGACAGCAATCACAACTTAGTTAAATTGAAGATTGTTATGCAAAAGAACAAGGATGGTCCAGAAATCAAAGCTCAAAACAGGAGACACACTGATTTTAATAAGATCAGATATGATTTGGCCAGGGAACAGAGACTTCGAGATAATCTGTGATGGAACAGTGAGACACATTCCAGGAGGAAATAGGGAGAATACAGGGGCAAGAGGTTCCGATAAAGAGAAAGGACAGTGAACCCGCAAAATCGAGGATATACAGCATTGGATAACGAGAAAAAGGAAAGCTTATGGTAGATGTGTTGCCTGGGCTGGATGGTTTTAGTAATGAGAAACTCTGTGCAAGAAACATACAATTACGAACAAGAATAGGCCATTCAGCCCTTCATCTTGCTCCAGGATTTAATGAGAATACGGTGAAATTCATTGTGGTCTTTCCTGCTATCCTTTCCCCTCATCTCTCACCATCTGCCACCCCTTTATATATTCAGGAATAATCTTCTTCAAAAACCATCTTTCGGTCTCATACTGAGGGGAAAGTTCACAGGCGTCTATCTTACCCCATCCTGGTAACCATTGCAAAGTTGTAAGCATAGGCATGGAACATTAACAAGCAATTAGACCTTGGAAGGACTGTTGCTGTCATTAATTCCATTCATACAGAATTATGATGAGAATGGGAGATCTGCAAAGATTAATTCTTTGCTCACAAGTTCAGAATCACTATGGCCATTTGCTATGCCCTGATCTCTGTCCATTTGTGATTCATTCACTCAGCTCCAAGCCAGAGCTATACCAGGAAGCAGTGATCTCTTTGCTGAGATTTGTGTCTTTATAAATATGAGACATAAATACATATTAAATACTGTTCCCACATTTCCTTATTATAAACCCAAACAGAAATACAAAAGCTTCAATATGAAGATATACGGATAAGGTAAAACAGTGCAAATGGCATCACCCTAGGTTAATAAACCAATAGAACATAGAACACTACAGCACAAATAGGCCCTTCGACCCACAAGTTGCGCCGATCACATCAACACCTATCTATAACCCCCAATCCCATAAAACCCCATATACTCATCCAGAAGTCTTTTAAAAGACCCCAGCGAGTTCGCCTCCACAACCACTGACGGCAACCGATTCCATTCACTCACCACCCTCTGAGTGAAAAACTTACCGCTAACATCACCTGATCTACCTTATCTAAGGTAGATAAGTAGCCGGGACCAGATGGGATGTACCCCAGGATACTGTGGGAGGCCAGGGAAGTGATTGCAGAGCCCTTGGCGATGATCTTTGCGTCGTCAATGGAGACGGGAGAGGTTCCGGAAGATTGGAGGATTGCGGATGTAGTCCCTATTTTCAAGAAAGGGAACAGAGATAGCCCGGGAAATTACTGCCCGGTGAGTCTGACCTCAGTGGTTGGTAAGCTGATGGAGAGGCTTCTGAGGGACAAGATTTACGACCATTTGGAGAGGTTTGACATGATCAGGAATAGTCAGCATGGATTTGTCAAGGGCAGGTCGTGCCTTACGAGCCTAGTTGAGTTCTTCGATAATGTGACTGAACACATTGACGAAGGAAGTGCCGTGGACGTAGTGTACATGGACTTCAGCAAGGCTTTTGATAAGGTCCCCCATGCAAGACTTCTTGAGAAGGTGAGAGGGCATGGGATCCAAGGGCCTTTGGCCTTGTGGATCCAGAACTGGCTTGCCTGCAGAAGGCAGAGAGTGGGTGTGGATGGGTCTTTTTCGGAATGGAGGTCAGTCACCAGTGGGGTGCCCCAGGGATCTGTTCTGGGACCCTTGTTGTTTGTCATTTTCATAAATGACCTGGATGAGGAAGTGGAGGGATGGGTTAGCAAGTTCGCTGATGACACGAAGGTCGGCGGTGTTGTGGATGGTCTGGAAGGATGTCAAAAGTTGCAGCAGGACATAGATAGGATGCAGGAATGGGCGGAGAAGTGGCAGATGGACTTCAACGCGGATAAATGTGTAGTAGTCCATTTCGGCAGAACCAACGGGATGAACGATTACACTATTAAGGGCAGGGGTCTTAGTAGCGTTGAAGAGCAGAAGGATCTCGGGGTCCGGGTTCACAGGACTCTTAAATCGGCCTCGCAGGTGGAGGAGGTGGTCAAGAAGGCGTATGGTGTACTGGCCTTCATTAATCGAGGGATTGAGTTTAGGAGTCGGGAGGTAATGCTGCAACTTTACAGGACCCTCGTCAGGCCTCATTTGGAGTACTGTGCGCAGTTCTGGTCGCCTCACTATAGGAAAGACGTAGAAGCTATTGAAAGGGTGCAGAGGAGATTTACAAGGATGTTGCCTGGACTGGGAGGCATGCCTTATGAAGATAGGTTGAGGGAGCTGGGACTCTTTTCCCTGGAGAGGCGAAGGTTGAGAGGCGACCTGATAGAAGTTTATAAAATGTTGAGAGGAATAGATAGGGTGGACTCTCAGAGGCTATTTCCCCGGGTTGAAATGGTCGCTACGAGAGGACACAGATTTAAGGTGCGGGGAGGGAAGTACAGAGGTGATGTTAGGGGTAAGTTTTTCACTCAGAGGGTGGTGAGTGATTGGAATCGGCTACCGTCGTCGGTGGTGGAGGCGAACTCGCTGGGGTCTTTTAAAAGACTTCTGGATGAGTATATGGGGTTTAATGGGATTGGGGGTTATAGATAGGTCTATAGATTGGTGGGGTTGATGCGATCGGCGCAACTCGAGGGCCGAAGGGCCTGTTTGTGCTGTAATGTTCTATGTTCTATGTTCTATCACCTCTGTACTTTCCTCCCCACACCTTAAATCTGTGTCCTCTCGTAGCAACCATTTCAACCTGGGGAAATAGCCTCTGAGAATCCACCCTATCCATTCCTCTCAACATTTTATAAACCTCTATCAGGTCGCCTCTCAACCTTCGTCTCTCCAGGGAAAAGAGACCCAGCTCCCTCAACCTAACTTCATAAGGCATGCCTCCCAGTCCAGGCAACATCCTTGTAAATCTCCTCTGTACCCTTTCAATAGCTTCTACGTCTTTCCTATGGTGAGGCGACCAGAACTGCGCACAGTACTCCAAATGAGGCCTGACAAGGGTCTTATAAGGTTGCAGCATTACCTCCCGACTCCTAAACTCAATCTCTCGATTAATGAAGGCCAGTACACCATATGCCTTCTTGACCACCTCTTCCACCTGCGAGGCCGATTTAAGAGTCCTGTGGACCCGGACCCCTAGATCCTTCTGCTCTTCAACACTACCAAGACTCCTGCCCTTGATAGTGTACTCGTTCATCCCGTTGGTTCTGCCAAAATGGACGACTACGCATTTATCCGCGTTGAAGCCCATCTGCCACTTCTCCGCCCAGTCACTGCCTGTGTGGAGTTTGCACATTCTCCTCGTGTCTGCGTGGGTTTTCTCCGGGTGCTCCGGTTTCCTCCCACAGTCCAAAGATGTGCGGGTTAGGTTCATTGGCTATGCTAAAATTGTCCCTTAGTATCCTGGGATGTGTAGGTTAGAGGGATTAGCAGGGATATGGGGATAGGGTCTGGGTGGGATTGTGTTCGGTGCAGACTCGATGGGCCGAAGGGCCTGTTTCTGCACTGTAGGGTTCTATGTAGGGTTCTATGTTATTTATGTCCTGCTGCAACTTTTCACATCCTTCCAGACCATCCACAACACCACCAACCTTCGTGTCATCGGCGAACTTGCTAACCCATCCCTCCACTTCCTCATCCAGGTCATTTATGAAAATGACAAACAGCAAGGGTCCCAGAACAGATCCCTGGGGCACCCCACTGGTGACTGACCTCCATTCCGAAAAATACCCATCCACAACCACTCTCTGCCTTCTGCAGGCAAGCCAGTTCTGGATCCACAAGGCTAAAGGCCCTTGGATCCCATGCCCTCTCACCTTCTCAAGTAGTCTTGCATGGGGGACCTTATCAAAAGCCTTGCTGAAGTCCATGTACACTACGTCCACGGCACTTCCTTCGTCAATGTGTTCAGTCACATTATCGAAGAACTCAACTAGGCTCGTAAGGCACGACCTGCCCTTGACAAATCCATGCTGACTATTCCTGATCATGTCAAACCTCTCCAGTAGATCAGTTTAAATCTCACCATTCGCTGTTTCAAAATCTGAATTCAATTGCAAATAATATTCTGGAAATGATGATCAGTAAAATTACCACAAAGCTAAAAAAGAAATAAGTGGTTCACTCGTCTCCTTTGTGAAAGAAATGTATTACCTTCCCCTGGTCAGGCTGCTATGTGACTCTAGTCCAACACTAACACTGTTGATTCTGACCCTTCCTGCAATGCCCACTCCTCAACAATATCTGCAGTGGAGATGGATTGCTACATGATGGGTGACTTTTTGGTCTCTGAAACCTTGACTGAAGAACACTTCCAATCGGCAGCAAGGATAGTCGCTGTTCTCTTCACACCACAAAAGTGAAATGAACTTGGCTTGTTGCAATTCAATTCTCAAGGGACCCTGGTCTGCGGTACAAGTCTGCCACTGATTCAACACTAATTGGTAGCAATTTGTCAATCTAATTCAGAAAGCCCTGAAAAGAAATTGAAATTTATCACACATTCAATGGAGGTACAAGTGGGAGTAATAGGAGTGAAACTTTATATTGCTAATGACCAACCTGTGCTGAAGGTGTTTGATGCTATCATTAAGCTCAGAGAGAAGACAATTTACTTTGCAGAAAGAGGGGAAAATGGTCTTTTTTTTTGTATTTACTTTGACGTGCCTGGATGTTATAATATTCAGTGTCTGATCAGACAAGATGGCAAAAGACAAGATTTAAGATGATCATAAGATTGTTTGAATGTGGATCTTGCTACAACAGCAAATAGCACAGGTGCATGTGATAAAGGAAACAAAATGATATTCCTGTAGGATTAAATGAAGAGGAGGCAGTTTGTGTTGAACAATTACACTGGACTGGACCAGTCGAGCAGTAAAGCCTGTTTCCATATCTAATGTTTGGCGTAATCTGTGAAATTGCTCATAATTGTAACTTTTTCCTTTTGAAAAGTTAAATTCAGCCTCTGAGGGGGGAGTCAGAGGCCTTGGCCACCCGCGAGGGAGTTAGCTGGAGACACACTCTGCCTCATCCTGGGAACATTCTGACCAGGTCACCGATGGTCACCAACAGGCCTTCACCTGGATCAGGGGCTGGTGAGTGGGATGTCCCGCCCACCAAGAGTCACCAGCCAATCAGAGTCTGACAGCCCTTTTACTCAGCAGCTCGGAGGGTGCTGATTGGTGGGGGAAACACCACCAGAGCTCCAGGATCACAGAGAAACTCAGCACGAAAACAGGCCAGGAACATTGTTAGCACAAATCACCTGATTTCACTGATCCAGAAGGGGGAAGCACATGACAGGAAATGCTGTAATCATGACCAACTTCAAGAATGGTGACGACTCCAACTACAGAGAAAGCTCCCTGCTGCCAGCCACAGACAAGCTCTTCACAAGAGTCCTCCTTATTCACCACCTCGCTGTGGCTGAGCTAATTCCACCCAGAGACACAGTACAGACCCTGACCCTATAGAGCGCAGTGATCATGGACAGAGGAGATGTTACAAGGACACTCTCAAAGTCTCCTTGATAAAGTGCAACATCCCCCCCCCCCCCCATGACACCTGGGAATCTCCAGCCCAAGACCACCTGAAATGGAGGAAAAGCATTGGGAAGGAGCTGAACACATTGAGTTTCATTGCCCAGAGCTAGCTGAAGCCAAGTGTCTGCAGTGAAGGGAGTGGCTGGCAACCTGGGTACCCCACCCACTCCACCAATCACAGCCTGCCTCACCTGTGACACAGGCCGAAGGTTGGAATCTGTCACCTGAGAACATGTTTTCACTTTGGAAGCAAATCGTCCTCAAGCCCGAGGGACTGACGACAAGAAATGGGATGGGGTGGTGTGGATCCAATCCACCAACCTTCAGCCAGTTCAATGTCTTCCTCACCTGCAAGGTCATAATGGGGGAGAGAGTCCAACATCAGTGTGGAATTAATGTTCCTGAATTGTTGTTTCTTTCCCCCCTGTCAATTCTTCCTGCTTTCTTAACCTCGTCAGGATTTGGCTGAAGGTTCATCTATAATATTCAAATAACACCAGGATAGAAATTCCATCTGATGTTGAAGGCTCATCTCTAACTCTTCCACATTAGGATGAATCCCATCTCATCCTGTTTGGGAAAAATCTTCCCACTTAATAACCTGACATTGAAAAGTATTCGACAAGCAATCTCTTCATTGTCAGAGGGATTAGTCTTCCTAAACCTTCTCTGATCATCTCAATCTCCATTTGCCTCCATGATTTACAAATCCATTTTGAATTGTTGTTAATGATGGAGTTAATCAATAACATCAGCAAATTCAGCTGGAATATTTTCTGTATGTTAATTATTGAGTGGAGCTGGAGTTCTGCCCCCCCCCCCCCCCCCATCTTTGATCTCCCTTGAGGGTTGTAAAGTTTTGCCACATGTCCTCTTATTCCATGCTCACAATCCAAGTCAAAAAGATCCCCATAATCAGGCTCAGCAACTCAAGATTTGGCAAATCGAGTTTGGAATGTCACTAAATCCTCTAAGTTCGGTGTCTGGGGAATGAAAATCACCAGAAAACCTTCCACCTTCCAGTTTCAGCCATTGCTGTCACTTTGTCTGCACACGGCTGGGAGAGGGACATTAGTTTCAGTGCAGGAGTTACTGGGCTCAATCTCTACATCCAACAACTTGCTGAGTATTATCTCAGCATCTACACCAGCTGCTCCTCAAGCTTACTTGGATATTTCCAAGGAGGAAATAGGAAAGACATCACTGCAAAGTTCCCCTCCACGTCAAACACCAAGTGACTCAGACAATATTTTAATGTTAATTCAGCAGGTGCTAGAGTCATGTCCCACCTCACAGTATTGTGACAGCACTATCTCTACACAAAGCACTTCGCTACAAGGGGAAGACTCACTATCACCTTCTGAAGTTGACTAGGAATGAGCAGTAAGTATAAACTTGCCAGTATTGTCCAGAAGAGATATATAAAATTACAATTGGAGATAATTCCCAACTGTTCTGTGCTTTTTAAGGTCAAAATGGGAAATTTGCACTTGTAGCAAATTTAACGAGGCAGTGTAAATAACAAGGTTCAATGTTTTTGATTCTGGAAACTGGTGGAACATTAATCCCAAAGTGTTTATTGCAGTGATTAAACTGTTGGGGTTGTTTCTTGGCCTCAAGGGGTGCTCCTTTATCGAAGGCATTCAGTACCTGATTGAGGAACCCAGCATTAATAAGATCATACGACCATAAGACATCGGGACAGAATTAGGCCACTCGGCCCATCGAGTCTGCTCTGCCTGCAATCATGGCTGATATTTGTTCTTATTTCCATTCTCCTGCCTTTGCCCCATAACCCCTGATCCCCTTATTAATCAAGAACCCTATTTATCTCTGTCATAAGGACACTCAATGACCTGGCCCTTCTGCAGCAAAGAGTTCCACAGATTCCCCACTCTCTGGCTGAAGAAATTCCTCCTCATCTCTGTTTTAAAGGATCGTCCCTTTAGCCTGAAGTTGTCCCCTCTGGTTCTAGTTTTTCCTATTAGTGGAAACATTCTCTCCACATTCACTCTACCCAGGCTCACAGTATCCTGTAAGTTTCAATAAAATCCCCTCTCATCCTTCTGAACCCCAATGGGTACAGAACCAGAGTCCTCAACTGTTCCTCATATGACAAGTAAATTGGGAAGTGATTGTGGGGAACTCCTCTTTGTCCTTTCTACCAGCTTCCTCACTCCCATCCAGCAACCCCCTCAACATGGCCTGCTGGAATCTAACTTAACTGATTAACAATCTCTTACCAAACAAAATGGAATTCTTGTGGCACTGTGGGTCATACCTTTCCTCTGAGCCAGAGGCTCCATGTTCGAGTCCCAACCCATTGAGGTTTACAGGCCCTTCGGCCCAACTTCTCCATGTCACCCTTTTTTTGTAAACCTCTAAGCTAATCCCCAATTGCCCACATTTGGCCATATCTCTCTATACCCATTGTACCCATGCAACAATCTAAATGTTTTTAAAAGACAAAATTGTCTCTACTACTACCACTGGCAGACACTCACCTCCCCCTGTATGAAAAAAATTGCCCCTCTGGACATATTTGTATCTCTCCCCTCTCACCTTAAACCTATGCCCTCTAGTTTTAGACTCCCCTAACTTTGAAAAAAGATATTGACTATCTCGCTGATCTGTGCCCCTCACTATTTTATAGACCTCTATAAGATCACCCCTCAGCCTCCTACATTCCAGAGGAAAAACGTCCCAGTCTATCCAGCCTCTTCACGTGCTCACTGTGTATCAAGTCCCAGTAACATCCTAATAATTTTTTTCTGCACTCTTTCTCTAATTTAATAATATCCTTTCTATAATAGGGTGACCAGAATTGCACACGGTATTCCAAGTGTGGCCTATCCAATGTCTTGTACAACTTCAACAAGACGTCCCAATTCCTGTATTCAATGTTCTGACTGATGAAACCAAGCATGCTGAATGCCTTCTTCACCACTCTGTCCACCTGTGACTCCACTTTCAAGGAGCTATGAACATGTACCCCTAGATCTCTCTGTTCTGTAACTCTCCCCAACATCTATCATTAACTGAGTAAGTCCTGCTCTGGTTCAATCTACGAAAATGTATCACTTTACATTTGATGGACTTTGATTGACTTGATGGCCAAGGAAGGTGTGTTGGTAACATAGTCAATCAGGTTGAGTGTTAACCTGCAAATCCTTCCAAACATACCAATGGCTGGCTTTAAGTTTAAGAAGGACTCCTGGTTAGCTGTGCTTGATGTAGAGTAGCACCCTCAAGATATAAGCCCCGATGACAGATTAGTGACCTGTCCCAGGAATTACTCGCTGTGGAAACAAATAAAAATCTGCCTTAGTGCATCACTGGGTATGAGAAGAGAATTGGAATTAAATAAAATTCACAGTAATGCACTCATCAAATTGTCTTAGAATATACACCAATCCAAAAACTAATTATACAGTTTTAAAATATTCTCAGTCATATCTTTGTAATGATAGATCTTTCCAGCCAATTTATCATTTTAATGTCAGACAGAACAACTATATTGCCGGAACCAGTCAAATTCATTTGTCAACAGGAATTTGAGTTGGGCAAAGACCCTTTGACTTAAATAAAGGTTTTAAACCCCCTGAGCTTTACATTTGGCCGAGCTATGATGTCTACATGTCTGAGCAAATGGCAGAAAGTGGGAAGCTGGTTTTTCATTGCAAAACAATGTGTATCTTGTCATTCTGTGAGAAATGATGAAGATGTTTATCAGGGTTTTTCTAAATGTGGCACAATTTATGACTGCATTAAAGATAATGAGCTGTGTTCAGGTCCGGAGTAATTTGCACTTGATCAGTTTACTTGGTAATTGTTGGTGAGTGGAGATGAACATTTCTATTTCAACTGATGGATAATTAGTGAAAGGTTGAGAAAGGAAACTGTATCTCGGCACAGTTTTGTCTTTGTCTTCAGTTTTATAAATTGATTTGCAATCAAAGCGACTTGTTTTGTCACTGGTAGAGATTCACATTTGCACTGAGCTGGAGAAATTGAACCCACAGATCTGGTCAGCATGCAGAGAGCTTCATGTTTCTTTGGAAATGTTAATAAGAAATACTCTGGTGAAGTGATAATCACCCAGCCTCTTGGAGAAACCAGCAAAGGGAAACCAGATTCTTGGGATTTCACTGAAAGGCGAAAGGATCTGAAGAAGTTCAGAGGTTTAGCTGCAGAGGAATTAATATAATTCCCAAACCCTTAATTTAGAGATCAGAAGGCTTAGTGAATTGGTGCAGATAAAAAGAACTCAATCATCTCATAAACCTTTTGCTTTGGAGTTCCAACACTCTAATAATTGCCAGAAGTTAAATAAGGGATTGTCCACATGACCTTGAAACTGCTTTTATCTTTATATTGAGCTCATCTGTAACATGAAACAGAGAATGACTTTTATTCATTTACCGGATGTGGCTATTATTGGCTGGGTTAGCATTTATTGCCCATCCCTAATTGTTTCCCCGGGGATAGTGATGGTGAACTACCTGCTTGAAGCCACAGTAGCCTGTGTGGTGTAGGTACATCTATAATGCTGTTGGGTAGAATGATCCAGGATTTTGACTCAGTGGCAGTGAAGGAATGGTGATATCTCCAAGTCAGGATGGAGAGGGATGAGGAGGGGAACTTCCAGCTGTGATGTTTGTTGGTGATGAAGGAAATGAATGTTTAGGAGATGGATGGGATGCCCATCAATTGGGATGCATTTTCCAGTACACTGATGACTGGTGGTGCTAATTCCTTCCCTCACTCTTGTCTGGAAAATGTCGTCAACTTTGCTTCCAATTTCTGTTGTTCTCTCTCATTCACATCATCCTACTCTCACTCTTCTCTTGTCTCCATTTATGGGACTAGATATTCAGATAATATTGAATCTAACTCACTGGCTCCCTTCCACAAATATTTTGATTACATTTTCTAATTTTACTTCCTGTAAGAAATCTATTAATTATCCCAGTTGTCCATTGCCTCTGCCTCTGTTCTGATGATGGAAATTTCCATTCTGCAGCTTCCAACTTACTTTCCATTTACCTCAAACCAGGATTGTTCTCCTACTGCGGGCTGCACATTCATCTGCGATGTGCTTCACGCACTTCTAGTCTCACCCCTGTCCCATTCCCTCCATCCCCCCCGAACCCAACACAGCTCCCCTCATCCTCAATTTGTACCTCACCATATCCTTAATCAATGGAATATCTGCCATCTTTTCCAACACCTCCAGTATGATGCTACCACCAAACACATCTCCATGTCTTCTCCAACAACAGGATTCTGGAGAATCCATTGCCTCCATGATAGAATATAGAACATAGAAAACTACAGCACAAACAGGCCCTTCGGCCCACAAGTTGCACTGATCATATCCAGACCTACCAAGCCTATCTATATCTCTCAATCCCATTAAATCCCATGTACTCATCTAGAAGTCTCTTAAAAGACCCAAATGAGTTCGCCTCTACCACCACCGACAGTAGCCGATTCCACTCACACACCACCCTCTGAGTGAAAAACTTACCCCTGACATCTCCTCTGTACTTGCTCCCCAGCACCTTAAACCTGTGTCCTCTCGTAGCGACCATTTCAGCCCTGGGAAATAGCCTCCGAGAATCCACCCTATCCATTCCTCTCAACATTTTATAAACCTCTATCAGGTCACCTCTCAACCTTCGTCTCTCCAGGGAGAAGAGTCCCAGCTCCCTCAACCTAACTTCATAAGGCATGCCTCCAGTCCAGGCAACATCCTTGTAAATCTCCTCTGCCCCCTCTCAATGGCTTCCATATCCTGAATGTGCCAGTCCACTGCAACATAAGAACATAAGAAATAGGAGCAGGAGTAGGTCATCTGGCCCTTCGAGCCTGCCCCGCCATTCAATAAGATCATGGCTGATCTGTCGTGACTCAGCTCCACCTTCCCGCCCTCTCCCCATAACCCTTAATCCCCTCTCTTATCAAAAACCCATTTTACGCCACACCCCCCACCCCAGCATCTCCTTCCTCCCCGTGACACCTTTCAATGCAGGAACAAGAGATCTTTCTCTTCCTCCTTCCCCACCATCCGAGCCCTTGCTGAATGTGGTGTTATGAATGTTCCTTGCCACATATCAGTCAGTCTATTACTTGCTGGATGCTCCAATTTTTAATTTGTTTCAGGACTGCACAATCAACACCCTGGGAATTACAATTGACCAGAAGCTGAACTGAACTAGCCATACAGATTCTGTGGCTGTCAGAGCAGGTCACAGACTGGGAATCCTTTGGTGAAAAACTCACCTCCTGACTCACCAAAGCTTGTCCGCCATGTATGAGGCACTGGCCAAGGTGTAATTTATACCCCTCACTTGCCTGGATGAGTGCAGTTCCAACAACACTCGAAGTTTAGCACCTTCCAGGACAAAGCAGCCTCGTTTGATGCCCCCCCCCCCCCCCCCCCCCCCCACCACTGCCTCCACCACTAACACAATGGTAACAGTGTCCACTGAATACAGCCTGCACTGCAGCAAATTGTCAAGGCTTTCTTGGTTTAAGGACAAGGGCAACAGATATCTGGGAACATGACAAAAAGCTAAGGGCCTTCTGACTTGGAAAGAAATCACTGTCCCTTCATTGTCACTGCGTCAAAACCCTAGAACTCTGTCCCTGACAGCACTGTGGATGTACCTACACCTCAGGGACTGCAGCGGTTCAAGAAGGCAGCTCACCAGCATCTTAAGGACAATTAGGGATGAGTGATAAATGTGTTTAGCCACCTTTCTATGAATAAATTTGAATAAAAACAGCAAAAATGTGAATGTCAGGTGGACAGTTCTGGTACGAACCTAGTGTGCACAGGAACCAACAGATGGGCACTGAGGTGTCCAGTAAATAATGGCAGTGCCATTCAATTTGTAAATTAGAAATTTCTATTTTTTAGCTGGTGTTTGATTCAGAAAATCCTGGTTGATTTTAGGATCAAATGGTGTATTCATCTCATCATTAAACATTAGCTGAGCCAATCTAAACTCATTCTTCTCAAATATCCATTACTTTCAGGGATTTGGAGATTGAAAGGAGCCTAAATATCAAGTTCCAGAGTAGAGAACCCAAAGGACTATTGTTTGATGACACAGATAAACGTGGAAATTGAAAGCTGTTTGATTCACTCTGGAAACTGATAAATCAGTAAAAGCACCCACTTAATTTTCCTGGGAAGCAATGTCAATTTTGGAAGTTGTGTATGTGAGTACTATAATATCCATAGAATGATTTACATTTGTCCCTTTTCCATTAGATGCTGAAAGAGAAAGATCTCTGAAGACACATTGTATTAAATAAACTCTACTTCACTTCTGTGAAAATGACAGTGTGAATGGATGTTTTATTCTTCCTAGGCAATTATTTTTTAACTATCATGAAGTGAATTTTAGACAGGAATGATGTAGGTAATTGTATTTTAATTGTATTCTGCAATAAAGCTGCAGTGTAATTACCTGGGTGCTCACTGAGCGAGTGAATTAAATTCATTTTGGCAGTGTATGAAGATTGAGAGTGAAGTCATTGCTGTAGAAATTCTGAGATGGAATCAATATGCAATAAGGACAGATTATGGGAGGTTTTTTCTCTTTTCTAGTTAGTATATACATGCCATTTGTTTCATTGTGTGCTGAATGTGTGGGTTAACTTCAAAAAAAATTACTGGTTAAGATTAACAACTCCAGTTGTTCCACAGGAACAGTGGCAAAGATATCTATAAAATTAATCCTGAATAAAAAATATCAGCCTCAATGTGACTGTCAAGTTCAGAAGTGGATCATTCCCATTCCGGTGAGAAAACGAGTGGTAGATCTGATCTGAATTTACTTTGGTTATGTGCTCAGTGAGAAGTTTTTTTCCTCATGTCCCAGGCAGCAACAGGTCTATTGAAATTTCCACTCTGTTCTGAATTAACTAGAAGAGTCCATTATGGCAGCCATCAATAAATGGCACCCATCTTCACACATACAAGACTGGATAACTGCTGAGGCTTTTTTCGGCTTAAAATTAGCTTTTGAAATGATTTCATTTTGACATGGTTAGTAAGTTTGCAAATGTCACCAGGATTGGTGACATGGCAAACAGTGAAGAAGGTTATCTAGGATTGCAATGGGATCTTGACCAGTTGGGCCAGTGGGCTGGCGAATGGTAGATGGAGTTTAATTTAGATAAATGCGAGGTGATGCATTTTGGTCGATTGAACCAGGGCAGGACTTACTCAGTTAATGGTAGGGCATTGGGCAGAGTTACAGAACAAAGATCTAGGGGTACAAGTTCATAGCTCCTTGAAAGTGGAGTCACAAGTAGACAGAATGGTGAAGAAGGCATTCAGCATGCTTGGTTTCATTGGTCAGAACACTGAATACAGGAGCTAGTCCATCTTGTTGAAGTTGTACAAGACATTGGTAAGGCCACACTTGGAATACTGTAAACAATTCTGACCACCCTATTATAGAAAGGATATTATTAAACTAGGAAGAGTGCAGAAAAGATTTGCTAGGATGCTGCTGGGTCTCGCTGGTTTAAGTTATAAGGAAAGGCCAAATAGACTAAGAATTTTTTTCTCAAAAGTGATTGAGGCTTTGGGGCGATCTTGCAGAGATCTATAAAATAATAGATCAGCTGGCTAGTCAACATCTTTTCCCAAAGGTAGGCAAGTCTAAAACTAGAGGGCATAGATTAAAGGTGAGAGGGGAGAGAGATACAAAAGGGTTCAGAGGGGCAGTTTTTCCAGAGGGTGGTGAGTGTCTGGAACGAGCTGCACAGGCAGTGGTAGAGGTGAGAACAATTTTGTCTTTTCAAAACATTGCAGGAGGCTAGGGAGGAAATTGTGAGTCCCCTAGCCAAGATATTTGAATCATCAATAGTCACAGGTGAGGTGCCTGAAGATTAGAAGGTGGCAAATGTCGTTTCAAAAGGGCTGCAGGGAAAAGCCTGGGAACTACAGGCCAGTGAGCCCCACATCAGTAGTGGCTAAGTTGTTGGAAGGTATTCTGGAAGACAGGATCTGCAAGTATTTAGAGAGTCAAGGGCTGATTAGGAACAATCAGCATGGATTTTTGAGTGGAAAATCATGTCTCACAAATTTGACTGAGTTTCATGAAGGGGTAACCAAGAAGGTAGATGAGGGCAGTGGAGGTGATGTTGTCTACATGGACTTTAGTAAATCCTTGGACAAGGTACCACATGGTAGGTTGTTGCATAAAGTTAAATCTCACAGGTTCCACAGTGAGGTAACAAATGGATACAAAATTGGCTTGATGACAGAAGACAGAGGTTGGTTGTAAAAGATTGTTTTTCAAACTGGAGGCCTGTGACCAGCGGTGGGCTTAGGAATCGGTGCTGGGTCCACTGTAATTTGTTATTTACACTAATGATTTGATGAGAATTTAGGGGAATGGCTAGTAAGTCTGCAGATGGAACAAAGATTGGTGGCATAGTGGACAGTAAAGAAAATTATCTCTGATTGCAACGGGATCTTGTTCAATTGGGCCAGTGGGCTGATGAATGTCAGATGGACTTTATATTATCTGATACATATTGGAAGATCAAACTAGGGCAGGGCTTACTCAGTTAATAGTAAGGGAGTCATAGAGGTTTACAGCATGGAAACTGACCTTTTGGCCCAACTTATCCATGCCACCAAATTTTTTTAAACCCCTAAGCAAGTCCCAATTGCCCGCATTTGGTCCACATCCCTCTGTACCCATCTTATCCATGTAACTGTCTAAATGCTTTTTGAAATACAAAATTGTACCCACCTCAACTACTACCTCTGGCAGCTTATTCCAGACACTCACCACTCTCTGTGAAAAAATCACCCCTCTGGACACTTTTTTGTATCTCTCTCCTCTCACCTTAAACCTGTGTCCTCTAGTTTTAGACTCCCTTTCTTTTGAGAAAAGATATTGACTATCTAGCTTATCTGTGTCCCTCATTATTTTATAGACCTGCGTAAACCTTTTATAGACCTCTCTATTAACCCCCTTATTAGCAGGGGGTTTGAGTTTGAGCCGTGGGGTTATGCTGCAACTATGCAGGATGTTGGTGGGACCACATTTGGAATATTGTGTTCAGTTCTGATCACCTCACTATAAGAAGGATATAGAAGCATTGGAGAGAGTGCAGAGGAGATTTACCAGGATGCTGCCTGGTTTGGAGGGTAGGTCTTATGAGGAAAGGTTGAGGGAGCTGGAGCTTTTCTCTTTACCGCGGAGGAGGATGAGAGGCGACTTAATAGAGGTTTATAAGATGATGAGGGGGATAGATAGAGTGGACATGCAGAGACTATTTCCTCGGGTGGGTGTAGCTGTTACTGGGGGGCATAACTATAAGGTTCATGGTCGGAGATTTCGGAGGGATGTCTGAGGTAGGTTCTTTACTCAGAGTGGTTGGGGTGTGGAATACACTACCTGCTGTGGTAGTGGAGTCGGACACTTTAGGAACTTTCAAGTGGTTATTGGATAGGCACATGGAGCACACCAGAATGATAGGGAGTGGGATAGACTGATCTTGGGAATGGACATAGCTCGGCACAACATTAAGGGCCGAAGGGCCTGTACTGTGCTGTAATGTTCGATGTTCTAAGATCATCTCTCAGCCTTCTACACTCCAGAGAAAAAAGTCCCAGTCTATCCCGCCTATGCTTATAGCTCAATCCATCAAGTCCTGGTAGCATCCTTGTAAATCTTTTCTGTATGCTTTCTAGTTTAATAATATCTTTTCTATAATAGGGTGGTCAGAATTGTATACAGTATTCCAAGTGTGGCCTTCCCAATGTCTTGTACAACTTCAACAAGACGTCCCAACTCCTGTATTCAATGTTCTGACCGATGAAACCAAGCATGCTGAATGCCTTCTTCACTCTGTCCACCTGTGACTCCACTTTCAAGGAGCTATGAACCTGTACCCCTAGATCTCTTTGTTCTGTAACTCTCCCCAATGCCCTACCATTAACTGAGTAAGTCCTGAGAGTAATAAAACAAAGAGATCCAGGAAATAGTTTCTCAGCTCCTTGAAAGTGGAATCACAGGTGAACAGAGTGGTGAGGAAGGCATTCAGCATACTTGATTTCATTGGTCAAAGCATTGAATATAATAGTTGGGATGTCTTTTTAAAGTTGTACAAGACATTGGTAACAGTGGTTACTTGGAACACTGTTTACAGTTCTGGTCACCTGATTATAGAAAGTGCGCAGAAAAGATTTACTAGGAAGCTACTGAGACTTGATAATTTGAGTTCTAAGGAGAGGCTGGATAGACTGGGACTTTTTCCTCTGGAGTGTAGGAGGCTGAGGGATGATCTTAGAGGTCTATAAAATAATGAGGGGCACAGATCAGCGAGATAGTCAATATCTCTTTCCAAAGGCAGGGGAGTCTAAAATCAGAGCATAGTTTAAGGTGAGAGAGGAGAGATATAAAAGTGTCCAGAGGAGCAGTTTTTTCTCACAGGGTGACGAGTGTCTGGAACAAGCTGCCAGAGGTGGTAGTAGAAGTGGGTACAATGTTTTCTTTTAAAAAGCATTTAGACAATTACATGGATAAGATGGGTATAGAGGGATATGGGCCAAATGCCAGCAAATGAGAATTGCTTGGGGGTTAAAAAGAAAAGGGCAGCATGGACAAGTTGGGCCGAAGGGCCTGCTTCTATGCTGTAAACATCTCTGACTCATTTATCTTTGATTTCCGTTGGTGATAAGCTTGGCAGGCACTGTCACTGAACTTGGCAGCAGGCACCATCTGTATTTTCCAGAAACTTTTCCTTGAGGTCGTGTCTCTGAGTTAGGAATCTTTTTGGTTTAAATCTGACACCAGGTCTTGAACACAAAACAGTACAGTACTGAGGGAGTTCTGCGGTGTCAGAAATCCTGTCTTTTTGATGAAGCTTTAAGCCAAAGCCTTGTCCATCTTTTAAGGTGGATGTTAAAAACCTCTGGACACTCTGAGCTTCAAGACCAGCCTCGATGGCCTGAATGGCCTCTTTCTGCACTGTAGGGTTTCTATGACTCTCTCAAAGAAGAATTGGAGAACTATGTCCAATCCATAAATCAATATCAGAAAAGTAGATTATTATCACATTGTTAATCGGAGCTTGCTATGAGATCATTGGCTGCTCTACACACCAAAGTGAAAATAAAAATATTTCATGAGTTTTGGGATGTTCTGTAGTCACGAAAGGTGCAACAGAAATGCAAATGCCACTGTCACAATCATATAACATAGAACACTACAGCACAAACAAGCCCTGAGAAGTGTGAGGTAATTCACTTTGATAGGAATAACAGATGTGTTAAGTATAGGGCTAACGGGAGGACTTTGAATAGTGTGGAGGAGCAGAGGGATCTTGGTGTATGTGTACATAGATCCCTGAAAGTTGGGAGTCAAGTAGATAAGGTTGTTAAGAAGGCATACGGTGTCTTGGCGTTTATTGGTTGGGGGATTGAATTTAGGAGTCGCAGCGTCATGATGCAACTGTACACAACTCTGGTGCAGCCACACTTGGAGTATTGTGTGCAGTTCTGGTCCCCACATTACAGGAAGGATGTGGAGGCTTTGGAGAGGGTGCAGAGGAGGTTTACCAGGATGTTGCCTGGTATGGAGGGGAGGTCCTATGAGGAGAGGCTGAGGGATTTGGGGTTGTTTTCTTAGAAAGAAGGCGGCTAAGAGGGGATCTTATTGGAACATATAAGATGATTAGAGGTTTAGACAGGGTAGATAGTAATAGCCTTTTTCCTCTGATGGAGAAATCTAGCACGAGGGGGCATGGCTTTAAATTAAGGGGGGGTAGTTATAGGATGGATGTCAGGGGTAGGTTCCTTACCCAGAGGGTGGTGAGGGATTGGAATGCCCTGCCTGCTGCAGTTGTAAATGTGCCTAGTTTGGGGGCATTTAAGAGATCCGTGGATAGGTTTATGGACAAAAAGGGATTGGTTTAGGTTAGTGGGTCATTGTTTTTGTAACTGGTCGGCGCAACATCGTGGGCCGAAGGGCCTGTTCTGCGCTGTTATGTTCTATGTTCTATAACCACTCTATCAGACTTGGCCTTTAGTTTCCACCCCAACTCCATAAATCTCTGCTTAATATCCCCTTCCCTTAACCTCCCTAAAGGAGGTCCCCACATGAATTATAACTTGGGGTTGATCTCCCTCTCCCCTAAGAGTCCTGAGTACCCTTTCTGATACATCCCAGACCCCAGCCCCTGGTAGGCAACACACCAGCCCTGAGTCCCTACCTTTACTTCCAACTCTCCTATCTGTCCCCTTAACTGTGGAGTCCCCAATCACGAGGCCCAATCTTTTACAGCCCCTAACCACCTGAGCTTTCACACTAGGCTCACCCCCAGAGACCTGCTCCCTTTGGCTATCCCCAGTTGATTCCTTCTCAACTGTAGCCTCCAGGACCGAAAACCTATTTTGGAGGGGAACAGCCCCAGGGGATTGTCCCCTCGATTGCTTCTTTCCCCTCTTCCTGGCAGTGACCCAAGACTCATTTCTAGGAGTGACTATCTCCTTATAACTCCTATCGATGTCCACCTCCGCCTCCCGAATTCTGCGGATTTCCTCTAATTCCACCTCCAGCTCCTATACACGCTCCTCCAGAAGCTGCAATCTAACACACTTCCTACAAGTAAAATCACCTGAAACACTACTAGATTCCCTCACCACATACATCCCACAGGAGATGCAGCTTACTGCCTGAACTGCCATCCCTGAAACAATTACCAGCAGAAAAATAAAATAAAATAAAAAAAAAACTTCCCCCACACTTATAATTTAGGTTAGAGGAGGTGGGAGGGTGGGATTCTCTACCAGTGTAGAGAATCGGGTATCCTCTCTACACTAATTTATAGGATTAGGGGCCCGAGGGAAAAAAATCTACAACTACCGGCAAGCGCCCTAGTGACGATTTCCGGTTTCTAACAAATTCAAAAAAAACGCCAAAACTCGCGACTTTAAAACTATAAATAAAAAGTTAAACAATATAAACAGAAAAATGTACCTTTTTGCTGCCTCCTCTCACACCCAAAAATCGCTGCCTCTCGATACTGCTCCTCAGGAACAATGAGCTGTGGTCATCATTAAAGTTTTTAAAATTTATTGTATTTAAATGTAACCATCTGCCATCGTTGGATTTGAAACTGGGTCCCCAGAGCATTACCTGGTTTTCTGGATTACTGGACAAGTAACAATATCACTACACCAGGTGCAGAGAAACCAAAATTGGCCATTCAGCCCCTTAATCTTGCTGGGTCACTCAGTTAGGTCAAGGCCGATCTGTGTATTAACTCCAGTTACCCGTTCCAGGACTAACAGATAATGGAGTAAATTGTCATCTTGAAGCCCTGTGCCAGATCAGGCTCTGCATCAGGTACCAGTTAGAGAAAGCATCAAATTCTTGTTTCATTACTTGCTGTGGAAAGAATATGTATCTATAGCAGTTGGCCAATTCACAATGTCAGTTATGTTCGATGTGACATGTTGGTAATCTACCGCACTGTGTTAGTGAGATTCAATGTTATGTTGTCTGATAGACCAAATCTAATTCACGTCCAAAACATTTAGAACAGAAAAAGCAAATAACTGCACGCTTTTTTCACATAAGTATTCACCTGAGGTGAGGAAATAGTCAACCAGCACATTATAATAAATTTTGTGTGATTATTAGTCTCATAACTCTAAAGAAAGATGCAAATGATTTTTTTTTTCAGTGATTTCTTTGCTCCCCTTTGCCCCTTGGACAATCACATGTATATATTGCTGAAAAAAGATACATGCTGTCAAAGTTTTTACCTTGTACTCATCAGAATTGATTGGCAAGACGACCAAATCTCAAAGAGGATGACAATTCATAGTTTTACAATTAATCAATAGATTGGGAGCAGCCATTCCCCATGGCAATGCCTTGACAACTCAGAATGGTTCCTTGGTATATTTTCCATGCCAGTGCCTCAGCCATTCAGTGTCTGATTACTAACCAATCAGCATTTTCTTCTCGTGCAGCATTGATCCCATTATGTTCTGTTATTCTTACTGTTGTGATGAGGGTGAGAATGGAAAGCTCTGTTAACATCATCTCTCTTTTCAGCAATGGTCAAGTTGTGTCCTACCAAATGACTGTTTGAACATGGAAATCAACACCTTGGACAGGACTTTCTATCCAGGAAATCCCAAGAAAAGATCATTATTGCTTGAATGTTGCTGTGAGCTCAGTCATTACAGAAAGGAGGGCACAGTGACACAGTGGTTAGTACTGCTGCCTCACAGCTCCAGGGACTCAGGTTCAATTCTCGGCCTGAATCACTGTCTGTATGGAGTCTGCATGTTCTCCCCGTGTTTGTGTGGGTTTCCTCTGGGTGCCCCAGTTTTCTCCCACAGTCCAAAAAATGTGCAGACCCGGTGGATTGGCCATGCTAAATTGCCCCTTAGTCAGGAGGACCAGTTAGGGTAAATGTATGGGGTTGGGTCCTGGGTGGGATTGTATTCAATGCAGACTTGATGGGCTGAATGGCCTCTTCTGCACTGTAGATTTTATGATGAATTTACTCTCATTTGGATAACTTCAGGCCAATGATTGTTTTGATCAAAGAGATTTATATTAACAGCTCACTCTGAGCTGAGGTTATAATCAGAAGTATCTTTATTAACAGGAAAGTCATTGTTTGCATTGAACTGTTCTCTCACTGCTGGGAAGTTCTCTCACTGCCTGAGATACTGGGTGAAGCTGCAATGTCTGCTTTTTTGCTGAAACTTAGCAGATTTTCAGTTCTAAATTTATTTTTTCTGTTATTAACCATTTCACAGACCCAGCAACATTCCTGATTTGGTTGAGAATTGAGTTAAGCTTTGTATCAATCTATCACTTTGAGGTGGATTTGCCAACATTGGACTGGGGTGGGTGCAGCAAGATGCCTCACAACACCAGGTTAAAGTCCAACAGGCTTATTTGGTAGCACGAGCTTTTGGAGCTTTGCCCCTTCATCATGGTGAGTGATTGAAGAGTAATTTTTTTATGAGTTATAGAGACATAGAGGTTTACAGCATGGAAACAGGCCCTTCAGCCCAACTTGTCCATGCTGCCCTTTTTTTAACCCCTAAACTTGTCCCAATTGCCCACATTTGGCCCATTTCCCTCAATATCCCATGTAACTGTCTAAACGCTTTCTGAAAGACAAAATTCTACCTGCCTCTTCTACTAAACAAATAACAAAGAACAATACAGCACAGGAAACAGGAACTTCAGCCCTCCGAGCCTGTGCCACACAGGCTTCCAATTAGACTATTTGTCTGTATCTCTCCAATCCCAGTCTGTTCATGTGGCTATCCAAATAAATCTTAAACGATCCCAGCATGTCCGCCTCTCCCACCTCTGCTATCTTGTTCAAGATTTTCATCACCCTCTGTCTAAAAAAAAATGCCCCTCTCGACCCTTTGTATCTCTCCCCTCTCACCTTAAACCTGTGCCCTCTAGTTTTAGACTCCCCTATCTTTGGAAAAGGATATTGACTATCTCGCTGATCTGTGCCTCTCATTATTTTATAGATCTCTATAAGATCATTCCTCAGCCTCCTACGCTCCAAAGAAAAAAGTCCCAGTCTATCCAGCCTCTCCTTACAACTTAATCCATCAAGCCCCAGTAGCATCCTAGTAAATCTTTTCTGCACTCTTCTTAGTTTAATACTGTCCTTTTTATAATAGGGTGACCAGAATTTTACACAATATTCCAAGTGTGACCTTACCAATGTCTTGTGTAATTTCAACAAGACGTCCCAACTCCTGTATTCAATGCTCTGACCAATGAAACACAGCCCAACGCCGGCATACCCACATCCTAACCAATGAAACCAAGCATGCCGAATGCCTTCTTTACTACTCTGTCCACCTGTGACTCCACTTTCAAGGAGCTATGGACCTGTACCTCTAAACCTCTTTGTTCTACAGCTTTCTCCAATGCCCTACCATTAACTGAGTAAGTTCTGCCCTGGTTCAATTGACCAAAATGCATCGCCTCACATTTATCAAAATTAAACTCCATCTGCCATTCGTCAGCCCACTGGACCAATTGATCAAGATCCCATTGCAATCGGAGATGACCTTCTTCATTGTCAAATATGCCATCAATCTTGGTGTCATCTGCAAACTTTCTAACCATTCCTCCTAAATTTCTCATCCAAATCATTAATATAAATAGCAAATAACAGTGGACCTAGCACTGACCCCTGAGGTACACTGCTGCTCACAGACCTCCAGTTTGAAAAACAACCCTCTACAACAACACCCTGTCTTCTATCATTTAGCCAATTTTATATCCAATTTGCTATCTCACCCTTTATCCTGTGAAATTTAATCTGATGCAATGACCTACCATGTGGAACCTTGTCAAAGGCCTTGCTTCTTGAAAGTGGAGTCACAGGTGGACAGAGTGGTGAAGAAGGCATTCAGCATGCTGTGTTCAGGAAGGTTTCCTGACACAGTATGTGGACAAGCCTACGAGGGGAGAGGCTGTACTTGACCTGGTACTGGCGAATGAACCAGGGCAGGTGATGGATCTCTCGGTAGGAGAGCATCTTGGGAATGGTGACCATAATTCTATCTCCTTCACAATTGCATTGGAACGAGATAGGATCAGACAGGGTAGGAAGGTGTTTGTCTGGAGTAAGGGGAGATACGAAGAAGTCAGGAAGTTACTTGGACAAATAAACTGGAAGGAGGCGTTCTTAGGGAAAAGTACGGAAGGAAGGTGGCGGATATTCAAGGAATGTTTGTCTGGAGCTCTGCATGACAATGTTCCGATAAGGCAAGGGGGTTTTGGTAGGTCGCGGGAACCGTGGTGCACGACGGCTGTGTTGAACCTAGTCAGGAGGAAGAGGAAGGTGTACAAAAGGTTCAGGGAACTAGGAGAGGTTAAGGATCTTGAAGAATATAAGGACTGTAGAAAGGAGGTTAAAAGGGAAATTAGGAGAGCCAGAAGGGGTCATGAGAAGACCTTGGCGGGTAAGATTAAGGAAAATCCCAAGGCCTTCTATAAGTATGTGAAAGGTAAAAGGGTGAGAAGGGAAAGGATAGGACCTATAAAAGGTGAAGGGGGAAAGGTCTGTGTAGAACCAGAAGAAATGGCGGAGGTGCTTAATGAGTACTTTGCATCAGTATTCACAGTGGAAGCTGATTTGGGAGATCTTGCTATGGACTTGCAGCAGGTGGAAAAGATTGAGTACGTGGACATTAAGGAGGAGGATGTGTTAGAACTTTTGAATTCTATCAAGGTAGATAAGTCGCCGGGACCAGATGGGATGTACCCCAGGATACTGTGGGAGGCCAGGGAAGTGATTGCAGAGCCCTTGGCGATGATCTTTGCGTCGTCAATGGAGACGGGAGAGGTTCCGGAAGATTGGAGGATTGCGGATGTAGTCCCTATTTTCAAGAAAGGGAACAGAGATAGCCCGGGAAATTACCGCCCGGTGAGTCTGACCTCAGTGGTTGGTAAGCTGATGGAGAGGCTTCTGAGGGACAAGATTTACGACCATTTGGAGAGGTTTGACATGATCAGGAATAGTCAGCATGTCAAGGGCAGGTCGTGCCTTACGAGCCTAGTTGAGTTCTTCGATAATGTGACTGAACACATTGACGAAGGAAGTGCCGTGGACGTAGTGTACATGGACTTCAGCAAGGCTTTTGATAAGGTCCCCCATGCAAGACTTCTTGAGAAGGTGAGAGGGCATGGGATCCAAGGGCCTTTGGCCTTGTGGATCCAGAACTGGCTTGCCTGCAGAAGGCAGAGAGTGGTTGTGGATGGGTCTTTTTCGGAATGGAGGTCAGTCACCAGTGGGGTGCCCCAGGGATCTGTTCTGGGACCCTTGCTGTTTGTCATTTTCATAAATGACCTGGATGAGGAAGTGGAGGGATGGGTTAGCAAGTTCGCTGATGACACGAAGGTCGGCGGTGTTGTGGATGGTCTGGAAGGATGTCAAAAGTTGCAGCAGGACATAGATAGGATGCAGGAATGGGCGGAGAAGTGGCAGATGGACTTCAACGTGGATAAATGTGTAGTCGTCCATTTCGGCAGAACCAACGGGATGAACGAGTACACTATTAAGGGCAGGGGTCTTAGTAGCATTGAAGAGCAGAAGGATCTCGGGTTCCGGGTTCACAGGACTCTTAAATCGGCCTCGCAGGTGGAGGAGGTGGTCAAGAAGGCGTATGGTGTACTGGCCTTCATTAATCGAGGGATTGAGTTTAGGAGTCGGGAGGTAATGCTGCAACTTTACATGACCCTCGTCAGGCCTCATTTGGAGTACTGTGCGCAGTTCTGGTCGCCTCACTATAGGAAAGACGTAGAAGCTATTGAAAGGGTGCAGAGGAGATTTACAAGGATGTTGCCTGGACTGGGAGGCATGCCTTATGAAGATAGGTTGAGGGAGCTGGGACTCTTTTCCCTGGAGAGGCGAAGGTTGAGAGGCGACCTGATAGAAGTTTATAAAATGTTGAGAGGAATAGATAGGGTGGACTCTCAGAGGCTATTTCCCCGGGTTGAAATGGTCGCTACGAGAGGACACAGATTTAAGGTGCGGGGAGGGAAGTACAGAGGTGATGTTAGGGGTAAGTTTTTCACTCAGAGGGTAGTAAGTGATTGGAATCGGCTGCCGTCGTCGGTGGTGGAGGCGAACTCGCTGGGGTCTTTTAAAAGACTTCTGGATGAGTATATGGGGTTTAATGGGATTGGGGGTTATAGATAGGTCTATAGATTGGTGGGGTTGATGCGATCGGTGCAACTCGAGGGCCGAAGGGCCTGTTTGTGCTGTAATGTTCTATGTTCTATGCTTGGTTTCATTGGTCAGAACATTGAATACAGGAGTTGGGACGTCTTGTTGAAGTTGTACAAGACATTGGTAAGGCCGCACTTGGAATACTGTGTACAGTCCTAGTCATCCTACTATAGAAAGGATATTATTAAAATAGAAACAGTACAGAAAAGATTTACTAAGATGCTCCTGGGACTTGATGGTTTGAGTTATCAGCCCATCGAGCCGCACTAACAAATTAGAAATACCTGAACTCCCACCTAATCCCATCTGCCAGCACTTGGCCCATAGCCCTGGATGTTACGACGTGCCAAGTTCTCATCCAGATACTTTGTAAAGGACGTGAGGCGTCCCACCTCCACCACCCTCCCAGGCAACACATTCCAGACCCTCACCGCCTTCTGAGTAAAAAGGTTTTTTCTCAAATCCTCCCTAAACCTCCTGCCCCTTACCTTGAACATACGTCCCCACCTCCCCCCCCCCCCCCCCCCTGCCCCCTATGACTGACCTTTCAACCAAGGGGAACAGCTGCTCCCTCTCCACCCTGTCCACGTCTCTCATGATCTTGAACTCAGTCAGGTTGCTGCTCAGTCTTCCCTGGAAACAACCCGAGCCTATCCAACCTCTCTCCATAACTGAAACGCTCCGTCCCAGGCAGCATCCTGGTGAATCTTCTCCACACCCCCTTCCAGAGCAGTCACATCCTTCCTGTAGTGTGGTGACTCGAACTGCACACAGTGCTCCACTGTGACCTCACTAAAGTTCGATACAACTCCGTCATAACTTCCCTGTTTTTATCATTTAAAATTATGTAAGCTATATAAATATCTATTCTTTTATTCATTATATAAATACAAATTCATTATTCATTACATAAATATGCATTCCTTCATTCTAAATCATTTATTTTTCAATAGCATGTACCACAAACATTTTATACATTTTTCTGGGGATTATTCAATTCCAATTTGGAATAAATATAAAATTTGAGCCCTACTGACATACAAACTTGGCTATATTTAGAACCACAGCACCATTGAAAAGCTGCAGCACAGTAGGAGGACATTTGGCCCATCTTGTCCATGTTAGCCCATGGTCACCCAGGTGCCCTTTCTCATTGTTCCTGTGGAGCAGAGTTGAGAGGCAGCGATTTTTGGGCGAGTGAGGAGGCAGCAAAAAGGTAGCAAAAAGTTTGTACTGGGTAACTTTTTATTTTAGTTTTAAAGTCGCGCGTTTCGGCGGTTTTTTTAAAAATTAAGTTAGAAACCGGAAGTCGTCACTAGGGCGCTTGCCGGTACTTGTAGTTTTTTTTTCTTGAGCCCCTAACCCTATAAATTAGCGCAGAGAGGATACCCGATTCTCTACACTGGTAGAGAATCCCACCCTTCCACCTCCTCTAACCTAATTATAAGTGTATGGGAAGGTTTTTTTTAAAAATATTTTTATTTTTCTGCTGGGAATAGTTTCAAGGATGGCAGTTCAGGCTGTAAGCTGCATCTCCTGTGGGATGTATGTAGTGAGGGAGTCCAGCAGTGTTTCAGGTGGTTTTACTTGTGGGAAGTGTGTAAAAGTGCAGTTTCTGGAGGAGCGTGTAAAGGAGCTGGAGGTGGAATTAGAGGAGCTCCGCATAATCCGGAAAGTGGAGGAGGACATAGAAAGGAGTTATAAGGAGATAGTTACTCCTAGAAATGAGTCTTGGGTCACTGTCAGGAAGAGGGGAAAGAAGCAGTTGGGGGGTCAATCCCCTGGGGCTGTTCCCCTCCAAAATAGGTTTTCGGTCCTGGAGGCTACAGTTGAGGAGGAATCAACTGGGGATAGCCAAAGGGAGCAGGTCTCTGGGGGTGAGCCTATTGGGAAATCTCAGGTGGTTAGGGGTAAGAGGTTGGGCCTCGTGATTGGGGACTCCACAGTTAAGGGGACGGATAGGAGAGTTGGAGGTAAGGGTAGGGACTCGGGGCTGGTGTGTTGCCTACCTGGGGCTGGGGTCCGGGATGTATCGGACAGGGTATTCAGGACTCTTAGGGGAGAGGGAGATCAACCCCAAGTTATAGTTCATGTGGGGACACATGACATAGGGAGATTAAGGGAAGGGGATATTAAACAAAGATTTATGGAGTTGGGGTGGAAACTAAAGGCCAAGTCTGGAAGAGTAGTTATATCCGGACTCTTGCCTGTGCCACGGGATAGTTTAGAGAGGAATGGAGAGAGGGAAAGTTTGAACTCGTGGCTGAGGGGATGGTGCAGGAGGGAGGGGTTCAGGTACTTAAGCAATTGGGGCTCATTCTGGGGAAGGTGGGACCTCTATATGAGTGATGGTTTACACCTGAACCAGAGGGGAATCAATATCCTGGGGGGTAAATTTGCAAAGGCTATGCGGGGAGATTTAAACTGATTTGGGGGGGGGGTGGGATATTGAGTAGAGGGGGTGAAAGGGAGGGGGGCATAGATGGGGAATGCAAGGCACGGCGTAGTGGGGGTGGGGCGGAGCAGGGTTTGAAATGCATGTACTTTAATACTTTAAAGGTAGGGGAGGACCGCAGGAAACATGGGAGGGAGGTTAGACAGGAGGTGGAGAAGGGAAATGCCCAGACTGAGGGGCTGAAGTGTGTATATTTTAATGAAAGGAGTATAGTAAATAAGGTAGATGAGCTTAGGGCGTGGATAGCTGCTTGGGAATGTGATGTGGTGGCCATTACGGAGACTTGGATGTCTCAGGGACAGGACTGGGTACTTCAGGTGCCAGGTTTCAGATGTTTCAGGAAGGACAGGGAGGCTGGCAGAAGAGGTGGTGGAGTGGCAATGTTAATAAGGGACAGTGTCATGGCTGCAGAGAAAGAGGATGCCGTGGAGGGATTTTCTACAGAGTCGCTGTGGGTGGAAGTTACGAACAGCAAAGGGTCGAAAACTTTGCTGGGTGTATTCTATAGGCCACCCAATAGTGACAGGGAAGTTGAAGTGCAGATAGGGAACCAGATTCTGGAGAAATGTATTAAAAACAGAGTTGTCGTGATGGGAGACTTCAATTTCCCAAACATCGACTGGAATATCCCTAGGGTAAGGGGTTCGGCTGGAGAGGAGTTTGTTAGGTGTGTTCAGCAAGGTTTCCTGACACAGTATGTGGACAAGCCTACGAGGGGAGAGGCAGTACTTGACCTGGTACTGGCGAATGAACCAGGGCAGGTGATGGATCTCTCGGTAGGAGAGCATCTTGGGAATGGTGACCATAATTCTATCTCCTTCACAATTGCATTGGAACGAGATAGGATCAGGCAGGCTAGGAAGGTGTTTGTCTGGAGTAAGGGGAGATACGAAGAAGTCAGGAAGTTACTTGGACAAATAAACTGGAAGGAGGCATTCTTAGGGAAAAGTACCGAAGGAAGGTGGCGGATATTCAAGGAATGTTTGTCTGGCGCTCTGCATGACAATGTTCCGATAAGGCAAGGGGGTTTTGGTAGGTCGCGGGAACCGTGGTGCATGAAGGCTGTGTTGAACCTAGTCAGGAGGAAAAGGAAGGTGTACAAAAGATTCAGGGAACTAGGAGAGGTTAAGGATCTTGAAGAATATAAGGACTGTAGAAAGGAGGTTAAAAGGGAAATTAGGAGAGCCAGAAGGGGTCATGAGAAGACCTTGGCGGGTAAGATTAAGGAAAATCCCAAGGCCTTCTATAAGTATGTGAAAGGTAAAAGGGTGAGAAAGGAAAGGATAGGACCAATAAAAGGTGAAGGGGGAAAGGTCTGTGTAGAACCAGAAGAAATGGCGGAGGTGCTTAATGAGTACTTTGCATCAGTATTCACAGTGGAAGCTGATTTGGGAGATCTTGCTATGGACTTGCAGCAGGTGGAAAAGATTGAGTACGTGGACATTAAGGAGGAGGATGTGTTAGAACTTTTGAATTCTATCAAGGTAGATAAGTCGCCGGGACCAGATGGGATGTACCCCAGGATACTGTGGGAGGCCAGGGAAGTGATTGCAGAGCCCTTGGCGATGATCTTTGCGTCGTCAATGGAGACGGGAGAGGTTCCGGAAGATTGGAGGATTGCGGATGTAGTCCCTATTTTCAAGAAAGGGAACAGGGATAGCCCGGGAAATTACCGCCCGGTGAGTCTGACCTCAGTGGTTGGTAAGCTGATGGAGAGGCTTCTGAGGGACAAGATTTACGAGCATTTGGAGAAGTTTGACATGATCAGGAATAGTCAGCATGGATTTGTCAAGGGCAGGTCGTGCCTTACGAGCCTAGTTGAGTTCTTCGATAATGTGACTGAACACATTGACGAAGGAAGTGCCTTGGACGTAGTGTACATGGACTTCAGCAAGGCTTTTGATAAGGTCCCCCATGCAAGACTTCTTGAGAAGGTGAGAGGGCATGGGATCCAAGGGCCTTTGGCCTTGTGGATCCAGAACTGGCTTGCCTGCAGAAGGCAGAGAGTGGTTGTGGATGGGTCTTTTTCGGAATGGAGGTCCGTCACCAGTGGGGTGCCCCAGGGATCTGTTCTGGGACCCTTGTTGTTTGTCATTTTCATAAATGACCTGGATGAGGAAGTGGAGGGATGGGTTAGCAAGTTCGCTGATGACACGAAGGTCGGCTGTGTTGTGGATGGTCTGGAAGGATGTCAAAAATTGCAGCAGGACATAGATAGGATGCAGGAATGGGCGGAGAAGTGGCAGATGGACTTCAACGCGGATAAATGTGTAGTCGTCCATTTCAGCAGAACCAACGGGATGAACGAGTACACTATTAAGGGCAGGGGTCTTAGTAGCATTGAAGAGCAGAAGGATCTCGGGGTCCGGGTTCACAGGACTCTTAAATCGGCCTCGCAGGTGGAGGAGGTGGTCAAGAAGGCGTATGGTGTACTGGCCTTCATTAATCGAGGGATTGAGTTTAGGAGTCGGGAGGTAATGCTGCAACTTTACATGACCCTCGTCAGGCCTCATTTGGAGTACTGTGCGCAGTTCTGGTCGCCTCACTATAGGAAAGACGTAGAAGCTATTGAAAGGGTGCAGAGGAGATTTACAAGGATGTTGCCTGGACTGGGAGGCATGCCTTATGAAGATAGGTTGAGGGAGCTGGGACACTTTTCCCTGGAGAGGCGAAGGTTGAGAGGCGACCTGATAGAAGTTTATAAAATGTTGAGAGGAATAGATAGGGTGGACTCTCAGAGGCTATTTCCCCGGGTTGAAATGGTCGCTACGAGAGGACACAGATTTAAAGTGCGGGGAGGGAAGTACAGAGGTGATGTTAGGGGTAAGTTTTTCACTCAGAGGGTGGTGAGTGATTGGAATCGGGTGCCGTCGTCGGTGGTGGAGGCGAACTCGCTGGGGTCTTTTAAAAGACTTCTGGATGAGTATATGGGGTTTAATGGGATTGGGGGTTATAGATAGGTCTATAGATTGGTGGGGTTGATGCGATCGGCGCAACTCGAGGGCCGAAGGGCCTGTTTGTGCTGTAATATTCTATGTTCTATGTTCTAATCCCAGCTTCCTGCACCCAGCCCACAGCTCTGTTATTTACAGCACTCAAAATGCAGATCCAGGTATACGTAGGAAAGAATTTAGGGTCTCTGCCTCTCACACCAACTCAGGCAGCGAATTCCAGACACCCAACACCCTCTACGTACGATAAATTTTCCTCATGTCTCCTCTAATCCATTTGCCACTTGGCTTGAATCTATGACCGCTGGCTTTTGAGCTCTCTAGCAAGGGAAATGGACTCCTCCTGTCTATTCTCTTCCCTGCCCCTCACAATTTTACATACCTCAATCACATCAGCTCTCAGCCTTCCTCATTCCAAGGAAAGCAGCCCCAACTTCTCCAATCTCTGCTCAAAGCTACAACTCTGCAGCCGTGGCAACATTCCAGTACAACTCCAGGGCAATTACATCCTTCCTGTTACATGGTGACCAGAACTACACACAATATTTCATTTGTGGCTTCACCAATGTCTCATACAGTTTGATCATTGTATCCTTACTTCTGTATTCTATATCTGTGCCAATAAAGGAGTAAGAAGTCTCACAACACCAGGTTAAAGTCCAACAGGTTTATTTGGTAGCAAAATCCACTAGCTTTTGGAGTGCTCACTGCTCCATCATCAAGTGAGCAGGATTTCAGTTCACAAACAGGGCATATAAAGACACAAACGCAATTTACAAAATAATGGTTGGAATGCTAGTCTTTGCAGATAACTAAGTCTTAAAGGTACAGACAATCTGAGTGGAGAGAGGGTTTAGCACAGGTTAATGAGATGTGTATTGTCTCCAGACAGGACAGTTAGTGAGATTTTGCAACACCAGGCGAATTGTGGGGGTTACAGATAGTGTGACATGAACCCAAGAGCTCGGTTGAAGCCGTCCTCGCTTGCGGAACGTGGCTATCAGTCTCTGCTCAACTCTCCAATGAAGGAGAGCATTTCTTCTTTACAAACTTATCTACTTATACTGCCAAGTTTAGGGACCTGTGCATTTTGATGCCAAGATCTCTCACTTCATTGACTCCTCTCAGTATATTCCAGTTTATTGTATATTCCCTATTTCGCTGTTTGACTTCCCGAAGTGCATTACCTGCATCTAGACTTGAACTGATTTTAAAATAACACACATTTGCAACTGAACTGAAATCCTGTTTTCAGAATTTTTAAACCAAGAAACAAGTTGGGACTTTATTTCCGATATTTAATTCTTTGCTCCCAGCTCATTCCTAATTGTGGAGCGCTTGGGAACAGTGAAGAATACTTGCCATTGGAACGCTGGTTTGTTTGAAGTGGTTTGTTGGATCAGGTGATGATTGTCAGTGGCAGATGTGAGTTGATTTACTGAGGTGTTGCATGAATAATTATTGATTTGTTATATAATGGCTTGTTTCCAAAAAAAAGCAAACACTTTCTTTTGAACCCTATTACTTGTTAAATCTTATCCTGTGCCAGCATTTCTCTGCAGCTGAGAGGTTATTCCAGTGAAATATTTGACACTGTCACTTTTATCTAACCTTTAATTGACATGAATTATAAAATGTGTCAGGATTATGCAGATACTTTCATCACGAGAACTGGAAAGCCTGGATTTCAAAACATGAATCCTCAAGCTTTTAAAGTGGCTTAAAAAAGATAATCGTCATTCTCAAACAGCATGTTCCATTCAATGGAAAGGATAGAAATATGTAACAAAGCAAAACAGATACAAAGCACATTGGCACAGATTATCAGGAAGTTTAATGTGCTGGGTAAATCTGTAATTTATCCAATATTTCATCAAGGGACACCTGGCAAATTCAGGGCAGATGGTGCTGAGGTGGTAATATCATTGGAATGGCTCTAGAAACTCAAACTAATGCTCTGGGGACATGTGTTCACATCTCACTATCACAGCTGGTGGAATCTGAACTCAGTTACCACTATATGTTAATATGATCCGCTCACTTGTACAACAAGATAAAAGAATGAAAATAGTTGCCACCCAGTGGGTTACTTAAGCAGTTAGTTTTATTAGACAGGTAAAAGCAAACTACTGCAGGTGCTAGAATCGGAAACAAAAAGCTTTGACAAAGGGTCATCCGGACTCGAAACATTGGGTCCATTCTCCACACATGCTGAAGGGTCAGACCTGCTGAAATTTTCTAGCATTTTCTACTTTAGGTTTTTGGAAAGGTGCAGCTTGTGTATAGTCCGGGATGGCAGAGAGGGAAACACCCACAAATGTCTCTGATGATGTCAATAAACTTCAGATGACCAATGAAATAGAGATATTGATTTACAAACATACTGATCGGTGAGATACATGGGCAGAGAGATGGCAGATGGAGTTTAATCCAGACAAAAGTAAGGTAATTAATTTTGGAAGGTGTGATACAGATTGGATATATACAGTAAATGGCAGAACCCTTAAGAATATTGACAGGCAGAGGGATCTGGGTGTACAGATACTCAGGTCACTGAAAGTGGTAATGCAGGTGGAGAAGGTAGTCAAGAAGGAATACGGCATGCTTGCCTTTGTCATGATGTGGGTATGCCGGCGTTGGACTGGCGTAAACACAGTAAAAAGTCTGACAACACCAGGTTTTAGTCCAACCGATTTATTTGATAATATTCTCACAAGCAAGCAAGCTTTCGAGGTTACCCTCTTCGTCAGGTGAATGGAGAGTTCTGGCCTCAGACAGAGCATATAAAGCACAGACAGTTTAGAGATTACTGATTAGAATGCGAATCCTTATACCTAACCTGCTGTTCAAGTCTTAAAGTGGCTGATAATGTGAGTGGAAGGAGCACTGATCACAGGTTACAGAGATGTGTATTGTCTCCAGACAGTACAGTAAGTGAGGTTTTGCAAACCCAGGCAAGTCACGAGGGTTACAGATAGTGCGACATGAACCCAAGATCCCTGTTGAGACCGTCCTCATGTGTGCGGAACTTGGCTATCAGTCTCTGTTTAGCGACTCTGCGCTGTCGTGTGTCATGAAGGCCACCTTGGAGAATGCTTATCCGAAGGTCAGAGGCTGAATGCCCGTGACCGCTGAAGTGTTTGCCAACAGGAAGGGAACAGTCTTGCCTGGTGACTGTCGAGCGATGTTCATTCATCCGTTGTCGTAGCGTCTGCATGGTCTCCCCAATGTACCATGCTTCGGGACATCCTTTCTTGCAACGTATCAGGTAGACAATGTTGGCCGAGTTGCAAGAGTATTTACCATGTACCTGGTGGATGGTGTTCTCACGTGTGATGATGGTATCCATGTCGATGATCCGGCATGTCTTGCAGAGGTTGCTGTGGCAGGGTTGTGTGGTATTGTGGTCACTGTTCTCCTAAGTCTGGGTAGTTTGCTGCGAACAATGGTCTGTTTGAGATTATGCGGTTGTCTGAAAGCAAGAAGTGGGGGTGTGGGGATAGCCCTGGCGAGATGTTCGTCTTCATCAATGATATGTTGAAGACTCCGGAGAAGATGTCGTAGCTTCTCCGCTCCGGCGAAGTACTGGACGACGAAGGGTACTCTGTCATTCTAATCAGCAATCTCTAAACTGTCTGTGCTTTATATGCTCTGTCTGAGGCCAGAACTCTCCATTCACCTGACGAAGGGGCTAACCCTGAAAGCTTGTGAAGATATTATCAAATAAATCGGTTGGACTAAAACCTGGTGTTGTCAGACTTTTTACTGCCTTTGTCAGCCAGGGCAATGAGTTTAAAAATTGACAAGTCATGTTGCAGTTTTATAGAACCTTAGACCACACTTGGAATATGGGACTGATTTTACCATTTTGATTCTAAGTGCTGGGTGGACTTGACACTGGGAATGTTTCAGGTCCGACTTTTAGCCCCATACGCACTCTGCCTAAAACAAATCAGTGATTCCCAACATGCTGCAGAGGTCTTTGGGTGGGGCTTAATGTGCCCAAAATGATGCAGTTCTGATCAGTGCCTCCAACTGCACACGCTCAGTAACAAAAATAGATAAACGTCTTCCTGTCACATGGTTCCCCGGCCAGATAATGCCTCCCTCCTCATCCCCACAGACATTACCCCACCCCCCACTACATAACTGTCCTCTATATCCCCCCATTCCCCTGCTACCCAGATCAATTATGGACCCCCCACACCCCCCCCACCAATAGAAAAAATTATTAGGGATAGGATTTATAGTTATTTAGAGAGTAATGAATTTATTAGAGACAGTCAGCATGGTTTTGTAGCGGGTAGGTCGTGCCTTACTAACCTTATTGAGTTTTTTGAAAAAGTGACCAAAGAGGTGGATGGGGGTAAGGTAGTGGATGTGGTGTATATGGATTTTAGTAAGGCGTTTGATAAGGTTCACCATGGTAGGCTTCTGTAGAAAATGCAGATGTATGGGATTGTGGGTGATCTAGGTAATTGGATCAGGAATTGGCTGGCGGATAGGAGACAGAGAGTGGTGGTTGATGGGAAATATTCGTCATGGAGTTCGGTTACAAGTGGTGTGCCTCAGGGATCTGTTTTGGGCCCACTGCTGTTTGTAATTTTTATTAATGATCTGGATGAGGGTATAGAAGGATGGATTAGTAAATTTGCTGATGACACCAAAGTCGGAGGTGTGGTAGATAGTGAAGACGGGTGTCATAGTTTACAGAGAGACTTGGACAAGTTGCAGAGCTGGGCCGAGAGGTGGCAGATGGAGTTTAATACAGAAAAGTGTGAGGTAATTCACACTTTGGCAGGAATAACAGTTGTGTGGAGTATAGGGCTAACAGTAGGACTCTGAATAGTGTTGATGAACAGAGGGATCTAGGTGTCTGTGTACATAGATCCCTGAAAGTTGGGAATCAAGTAGATAGGGTTGTAGGAAGGCATACGGTGTCTTGGCATTTATTGGTAGGGGGATTGAATTTAGGAGTCGCAGTGTCATGATGCAACTGTACAAAACTCTGGTGCGGCCGCACTTGGAGTATTGTGTGCAGTTCTGGTCCCCACATTACAGGAAGGATGTGGAGACATTGGAGAGGGTGCAGAGGAGGTTTACCAGGATGTTGCCTGGTATGGAGGGGAGGTCCTCTGAGGAGAGACTGAGGGATTTGAGGTTGTTTTCATTAGAAAGAATGCGGCTAAGAGGGGATCTTATTGAAACATATAAGATGATTAGAGGTTTAGATAGGATGGATAGTGATAACCTTTTTCCTCGGATGGAGAAAGCTAGCACGAGGGGGCACGACTTTAAATTAAGGGGTGGTAGTTATAGGACGGATGTCAGGGGTAGGTTCTTTACCCAGAGGGTGGTGAGGGATTGGAATGTCCTGCCTGCTGCAGTTGTAAATGCGCCTAGTTTGGGGGCGTTTAAGAGATCTGTGGATAGGTTTATGGATGAAAAGGGATTGGTTTAGGTTAGTGGGTCATTGTTTTGTAACTGGTCGGCGCAACATCATGGGCCCAAGGGCCTGTTCTGCGCTGTAATGTTCTATGTATGCAGAGTGGCAGTGGACCCCCCCCCCACCCTCTACCCTCCCTTGTCCCCCCACCAGTGAACCATCAGACCCACCAACTCCCCCCTCCACCAAAGAGCCACCTGACCCTTCTCCCTCCCCTCCACCATCACCGATCTGAGTCAGAGAGCTGTCGGGAACTCTGAACCTATCTCCTCAGAAGCTGGAGTGCCCGAGTCGAACCTTTGCAGACCACGTGCTGAATCTGGGTGGGTGAACGCAGTGTTAAAGGGGAAAGTGCCGGTATGTTTTGGAGTGCAGCTCATTAAGTCAATCCAAATATATGCAAATGCATTTACATTGATGGTTTGGTATGGTCCAGACAGTGGTCATTTTCAGTGCTTGGTAAAGGGGGAATGGACACGGAGGTGGTGTGGATCACGCAAATCACCTCATGGCCAACTTTACCAAGCTGTTGCACCCGAAAACACGCTCAACATGATGGTAAAATCAGGCCCTTAGTGTTCAATTCTGGGTCGCCCACACTACCAGAAGGTTGTGGAGGCTTTGGAGAGGGGACAGAAAAGATTTACCAGGACGTTGCCTGGTATGGAGGGCATTAGCTATGAGGAGAGGTTGGAGAAACTTGGTTTGTTCTCACTGGAGCGACGGAGGTTGAGGGGAGACCTGATAGAAGTCTATAAGATTATGAGAGGCATGGACAGAGTGGATAGTCAGAAGCTTTTTCCCAGGATGGAAGAGTCAATTGTTAGGGGGCACAGGTGTAAGGTGCGAGGGGCAAGGTTTAAAGGAGATGTACGAAGCAGATTTTTTTATGCAGAGGATGATGGGCACCTGGAACTCGTTGCCAGGGGAAGGAATGGAAGCAGATACGATAGTGAGTGTTAAGAGATACCTTGGCAAACACATAAATAGGATGGGAATAGAGGGATATGGTCCCTGGAAGAATGGGGGGTTTTAGTTAATGGGGTGTGGCCTCACCAGCACCTTATACAGCTGTAACATAACCTCACTGTTTTTAAACTCCATCCCTCTGGCAATGAAGGACAAAATTCCATTTGTCTACTTAATTACCTGCTGCACCTGCAAACCAACTCCTTGAGATTCCTGCACAAGGACACCCAGGTCCCTCTGCACAGCAGCATGCTGCAATTTTTTATCATTTAAATAATAGTCCATTTTGCTGTTATTCCTACCAAAATGGATGACTTCATATTTATCAACATTGTACTCCATCTGCCAGACCCTCACCCACTCACTGAGACTATCTATATCCCTTTGCAGACTTTCAGCATCTCTGCACACTTCACTCTGTCACTCATCTTAGTGTCATCTGTGAATTTTGACACACTACACTCGGTCCCCAACTCCAAATCATCGATGTAAATCGTAAACAATTGCAGTCCCAACACTGATCCCTGAGGCATACCACTACTCACTGATCGCCAACCAGAAAAACACCCATTTACCCCCACTCTTTACTTTCTGTAATTAACCAATCCTCGATCCGTGCTAATAGATTACCCATAACACTGTGCACCTTTATCTTATGCAGCAATCTTTGGTGCGGCACCTTGTCAAATACCTTCTGGAAATCCAGATACACCACATCCACAGGTTCCCCTTTGTCCACTGCACATGTAATGTTCTCAAAGAATTCCACCAAATTAGACAAACATGACCTGCCCTTCATGAACATGCTGCGTCTTCCCAATGGGAAAGATCAACTTAATGCAAGGTAAGTCCATTCAAAAGTCTGGCAGCAGGGAAGAAGCTATTCTTGAGTCAGCTGGTATATGATTTCAGACTTTCGTATTTTTTTCCCGACGGAAGAAGGTGGAAGAGAGAATGTTCGGGGTGCGTGTCATCCTTAATTATGCTGGCTGCTTTGCCAAGGCAGTGGGAAGTGTAGACAGAGTCAATGGATGGGAGGCTGGTTTGCGTGATGTGTTGGGCTACGTTCACAACCTTCTGTAGTTCCTTGCAGTCTTGGGCAGAGCAGGATCCCAGACCAAGCTGTGATACAGCCAGAAAGAACGTTTGCATCTGTAAAAGTTGGTGAGAGTAGCTAATATACCAAATTTCCTTAGTCCTCTGAGAAAGTGGAAGCATTGTTGGGCTTTCTTGACTATAGTGTTAGCATGGGGGGGACTAGGACAGGTTGTTGATGACCTGGACATAAGAACATAAGAACATAATAAGAAATAGGAGCAGGAGTAGGCCATCTGGCCCTTCGAGCCTGCCCTGCCATTCAATAAGATCATGGCTGATCTGTCATGACTCAGCTCCACCTTCCCGCCCTCTCCCCATAACCCTTAATCCCTCTAAAGCCTTGAAGCTCTTGACGTGCTCTGTTGACTGATACACTCTCGATCTATGCTGAACACACAATGTAATTAAAGACTGAGGTCTGGATTTCAGGAGGTTTCATGATGATTGCCAGATGATCTGGTTTAATTGAGTGAGTTAAATTGAGTTTGTGTTCTTGGATAGCCTCCAAGATATTGAGTGGGAAGTCAATACTTCAGATTCTATCTCCTGATTGCCAACTGGTGAAGCTTCAAGTTCGAGCTTAACCAATCCAAGGCATTGTTGAGAAATATTTCTTCATGCAAGGTTTAGGGGAGAATCGTGCTCTCTTCACTAAGAAGCTGGGAGTCACCTACAGACTCCAGCAATTCCAGACAGACCAGCAGATTCAACCCCAGCCTCAGAGGAGGACAGTAAGGATTCATTTAAAGGAGACACATTACTGTGTTCACTTGAAAGCTCCAACAGCTCAAAGAAACACACCTTGGCTAGTCCTAGATCTGGATTATTCTCAGCATCTCATTCTGGGAACACTTCAATAACACATCTCCACAGCACTGTGAGGCAGCGATAGCCCAGGGCTCTGGCACTTGAGGATGGTTGGAGAGGAGGCAGCCATTCTTGAGGTGGGCAGGAAAATGGGATTGAGATTACAGTCCGATCACTCAGGATCTTATTAAATGATGGAGCATGCTCAGAGGGCTGAGTGGCTACTCCTGCTCCTAATTAATGATGCTTGTATATTTATATATTTGTACATAATCTCTCATCTTGACTATGAAGTCCATAGAAAACCACACTGTCTTTAATCCCTCAGTCCAACCTCTTGCCACTAAATCAGAGACTATCACAATCTTCCATTGTGCTCCTCCATTTCTTTTTTACTGAGGGCAACACAATAACTCACTTTTCAGTTTTGAACCATCACACCTCGTTATGTCTAATCACCTTCTAAAATACCAGCTGGAACTCCGCACACCAACTTCAGAGAGACTCACATAAAGGCCATTTGATTCCTGGCAGAGTCAGTCACTGGAATTCTACCGCCCCATCCACCCGGAATCAGAGCAGGACAGGGACGGATAACGGAAATGTCCATTCACCCTGGGTGGAAATTTCTGGTCTTGCTGGAGTGATGCTGTAAAATCCCACCCAGTGAAACTCGAGAAACAAGAACTTCCCAAGCCCTCTTTCATCACATAATGGCTGAGATACTATCGATGATTATGGGATAAATATCCTTTTTTGAAGTCATGGCGGAGAAATAAGGTCACTTGATCTAAGACCCTGTCTTGCTGGAACTGGTTAGTGTGACTCTGAGCTGCCTATCCCAGTCTGCTGTTTAACCTCTGACTGCAGTAAAAAGTCTGACAACACCAGGTTTTAGTCCAACCTATTTATTTGATAATATCCTCACAAGCTTTCGAGGGGACTGCCTCTTCGTCAGGTGAATGGAGAGGATATTATCAAATCTTGTGAGAATATTATCTAATAAATCGGTTGGACTAAAACCTAGTGTTGTCAGACTTTTTACTGTGTTTACGCCAGTCCAACGCCGGCATACCCACATCATGACCTCTGACCAGCAGGGCACACATTACTAAGCTCTGGCCAGTCTGGACAACTGACCCCATCTCACCTGACTCTGCTGTAAGATTAGATACGACAGGCTGAAGAATTGATTCAATCTCTTTACCTTGTGGCATCAACTTCACGGGAAAAGTAAATCTTACATTACCAATGTTCAACTAGCCCACCTCATTGGAAGAATTCTGCATTGGCCTTTGCTGGACTTTGCAGTTCACGTGAACCAATATTCAGCTTCTCTTTGGTCCTTGTACCCGATCTCCTCCTCTCCTCTATCCCTCCCTTTACTGAAGAAATCCAGAGTGAGGAGCTGCAGGCACCCCTTTTCGTGTTTCTTTGAATATGCACAATAAATTAAATTTCTGAGTTCTTTCTACCTCGTATTTATGGTCAGGGTATGAACAGAAATCAGAGCACACAACACCCAGAGAACTGGGAAATATGCCGAAGCTTATTGAGAAAGTGGACAATTAAAAATGCCCTCTGTTAGGGGTTACTGTGAAGCGGAAACATCAGCGCTTTTTGAACAGAATCCCTCCTGTGCGTAACAATTAGCTTTAAAGCACTTTGTAATGTACAGAGAGGATGAAAGTGTGATTATAGAACAATTTCTTCCCTTATACAATGGAATGTTGGCCATAAGACACTGTGTCAGTCGTGGTATTCCACAATAATACAACATGAGTGATGGTGAGTAACAGCTTCACGACACTCAGCTTCTATTATCAATGATTTCAGTGGATTTGACAATAGGAACACAGGTGTTTCTTTGCGTGTTGACTTGCAATAATCCGCTTAAACTATCACAAAAGTCAAGATAAATCCTTCTGAATCATTGAGTGATTAACTAGTGACACTAACAATGATGGACCGCCTGTCAACTTGTCAATTGCTCTTCTCAATGTTGATGGAAGACGCTGCAAAAATCTTTATATCCAAACCAAGATGCTTTCTTTCATTTTCACCAGACCATAATACGCTGGCAAAGACTAAAAGAAAATTAAATGGTGGTGATTTATAGAAAATATAAAGGACACATCCACTAAATTCATTTGATTTATAGATTGGAATACTCATTATTTGCTGACAGTTGTTCCACTCAATACACCATAAAACTGCCCAGATGTCAACAATAATTGACACCAAATTGTCTGCATCACTCATCTAAGCCACACAGATAGCTGGGGTGGGAATTTCAAAGAGTTACTTTGACGCAATACCGAATGGTCTTTCAGAACTGGTTCTATCAGTGGGACACAGCTTTCCCATGTAGCTAATCTCATTCTGAGAGAATGCTTGGTGCTCATACCTGATCTCCAGGTTGGAATCACTTGCTGCGTTCCCCAGTGATCCATTCTTTTCACCCTGATAACCACAGATCTCTCCGATTATTTTAAAGAAATTATAAAGTGTTCTTCACTTCAATTGACAATGATATTTTGTTGAATGTAGTTTGATGAAGATGTTTCTGATTTTATTTCTTGCCAGCGAGTTTAAATAAGTGTATTCTTTTCAAAGGGACTTTCAGATTAAAGGAACAATATATTTAGTGTGTCTGAGATAAAAGGAAGGAATAAAGTTTGTGGAAATGTTGTGAAATTCATTCCTAGGGTTAGTGGTTGAAATGAAAACTAAACAAGGAATTTTACCTTGATTCCAATGAAAGAGCAGTTTCCAAATTCCAATCCTATTCCACTCAATCAGAATGGAAAAGTAGGAACGTCACCCCTCCCAAACCTCCTCTCTCCACACCCCCACCCTCCCACCCCTCACCCCCATCCCTACCCCCCTTCCACACCCGCCACATCCTCACCCCATCACCCCCCCACCGTATCCCAACCCCCCGTCACATCCCAACCCCCCACCACATCCCAACACCATCACCCCCGCCACATTCCAACCCCATCATCCCCCCACCACATCCCAATCCCTACAATCCCTACTCTGCCCCCCCCAACCACAGCCACATCCCAACACTATCACCATTCAGGATTTTTTTCATTAGTTTATGGGACATCGGTGTCGCTGGCTGGGTCAGTATTTATTGCCCGTCCCTGAGAATATTTAAGAGTCAACCACATTGCTGTGCTCTAGAATCACATATAGACCAGACTGGGTCAGGACGGCAGGTTTAATTCCCTAAAGGACATTAGTGAACCAGATGGGTTTTTATGATAATTGACAATGCTTTCATGGTTTTCACTGGGCTTTTAATTCCAAATTTTTATCGAATTCAAATTTTATTATCTGCTGTGGTGGGTTTTGAACCCGGGTCCCCAGATCATTGCCCAGGATCTCTGGATTACTAGTCCAGTGACAATATCACGACACCACTGCCTCTCCATTAGAGTGGATCAGAGGACAAAGGCAATGCCTGTTTCTGGTGAATTGTCCACATGGAGGGTATTGAAAAGTTGGCACTAACATCATGAAGTGGAGGGGCAGGGGAGGAAAAAGCAATGCCAAGCAACGAGCAAACATTTCATAGCAGCAAAGATTAAACATGAAGTCTTTAAAGATTAAAATCTGCAAGTAACTGGATTAAAGTTTAATTCTATACCTGCAGGCAGCTTTCCTTAACTGAACCTGAGGATCCAATCGGTGAATAGTCAGAAAGTCTCCCCACCTCATGTCAAATGGAACAGGAGTGACAGCAACAACAACAGAAGAGACGTAACCTGATACTGATTCACAGTCATGGTGAACCTTTATAAACCTGGTTTGGCCCCAACTGGAGCACTGTGTCCTACTCTGAGGAGGGGAGGACATAGACAGAGTGCGGAAAAAAATCACAAGACCAATATTGGGGGTGGGAACTTTAGTTATGAGGATAAATTGAAGAAGTTGGGATAGTTTTCTTTGGAGAAGGGAAGGTTGAGAGGGGGTTTGATCAAGGTGTTCAAGTTTATGAGGTGTCTGGACAGAGTAGATAGGGAGAAACTGTTCCTATTGGTGGAAGGATTGAGAATCAGAGGACACAGACTTAAAACAATTGGGAAAAGAAGCAATGGCAACATGAGGAGAACCATTTACTTCTGTTGTGGGCAAGGTTTTAGAAAGAATTATTAGGGATAGGATTTATAGTTATTTGGAGAGTAATGAGTTGATTGGAGATAGTCAGCATGGTTTTGTGGCGGGAAGGTCGTGCCTTACTAACCTTATTGAGTTCTTTGAGAATGTGACCAAAGAGGTGGATGGGGGTAAGGCAGTTGATGTGGTGTATATGGATTTTAGTAAGGCGTTTGATAAGGTTCACCATGGTAGGCTTCTGCAGAAAATGCAGATGTATGGGATTGAGGGTGATTTAGGTACTTGGATCAGGAATTGGCTAGCAGATAGGAGACAGAGGGTGGTGGTTGATGGGAAATATTCGTCATGGAGTTCGGTTACGAGGGATCCGTTTTAGAACATAGAACATTACAGCGCAGAACAGGCCCTTCGGCCCACGATGTTGCGCCGACCAGTTACAAAAACAATGACCCTCTAACCTAAACGAATCCCTTTTTGTCCATAAACCTATCCACGGATCTCTTAAATGCCCCCAAACTAGGCGCATTTACAACTGCAGCAAGCAGGGCATTCCAATCCCTCACCACCCTTTTGGGGCCACTGCTGTTTGTAATTTTTATTAATGATCTGGATGAGGGTATAGTTGGGTGGATTAGTAAGTTTGCTGATGACACCAAAATCAGAGGTGTGGTAGATAGTGAGGAAGGGTGTCATAGTTTGCAGGGTGACCTAGACAGGTTGCAGAGCTGGGCCGAGAGGTGGCGGATGGAGTTTAATGCGGAGAAATGTGAGGTAATTCACTTTGGTAGGAGTAACAGATGTGTTGAGTATAGGGCTAACGGGAGGACTTTGAATAGTGTGGAGGAGCAGAGGGATCTAGGCGTATGTATACATAGATCCCTGAAAATTGGGAATCAAGTAGATAAGGTTGTTAAGAAGGCATACGGTGTCTTGGCGTTTATTGGTAGGGGGATTGAATTTAGGAGTCGCAGCGTCATGTTACAACTGTACACAACTCTGGTGCGGCCGCACTTGGAGTACTGTGTGCAGTTCTGGTCCCCACATTACAGGAAGGATGTAGAGGCTTTGGAGAGGGTGCAGAGGAGGTTTACCAGGATGTTGCCTGGTATGGAGGGGAGGTCCAATGAGGAGAGACTGAGGGATTTGGGGTTGTTTTCGCTGGAAAGAAGGCGGCTAAGAGGGGATCTTATTGAACCATATAAGATGATTAGAGGTTTAGACAGGGTAGATAGTGATAGCCTTTTTCCTCAGATGGAGAAAGCTAGCACGAGGGGGCATGACTTTAAATTAAGGGGGGGTAGTTATAGGACTGATGTCAGGGGTAGGTTCTTTACCCAGAGGGTGGTGAGGGATTGGAATGCTGCGGTTGTAAATGTGCCTAGTTTGGGGGCATTTAAGAGATCTGTGGATAGGTTTATAGATGAAAAGGGATTGGTTTAGGCTAGTGGGTCATTGTTTTTTTTAAAAAACTGGTCGGCGCAACATCGTGGGCCGAAGGGCCTGTTCTGCGCTGTAATGTTCTATGTTCTATGTTCTATGTTCTATGTTTACACAGTGTGTACCTCAAAGGATGATGGAAGTATTAGAACTGGGAATTTCTCATGGGAATTGGGTAGAAAGGAATTGCAAGGTGCTTCAATTTAAACATCTTTCAAACGTTCCAGTTTAATGAGACAAACAAGGACAGTAATTCAATTGTTTTTTATTTAATACTTCTATTTTCAACTCAAACATAAACAGTTGTGACTCATTAATTCTTTACTGAACTTTAACTCTAACTGAACAGTAACTTTCAACTGAACTTTAAGTCTTAACTGCACATTAACTTTAACTATTTAACTAAAAATAGATATTACCAGGTTTAGGAAACCTTGGCCAAGAAATAGCCTTGATGAAGAATCTATCTTCTTATTCTCTGAAGCATCCTGCAGGGTACAATTCTTCTTCTTGCAATGATTGGCCTCTTTGAATTATCGCTGCCAAAAAAAGGACTCACTTATCTTTTTATCCATAATTCTCCACTCGGTTCCAGCCAACTGTATAACCAGAAACTGATCAAATGTTTCAAATATCCAGTGAAACTAGTTTTGAACGAAACCATTACACTTGGTTCAAACAGCATACATAACAGCTATAAATCAAAGACACAATGTCTGGGTCAATGTAAACAACTTCCCTGATCTGACCAACACAGGAAGGGACAGCTCCCAGCTCCCAGCTCCCAGCTCCCAGCTCCCAGCTCCCAGCTCACAGGTCCCAGCTCACAGCTCACAGGTCCCAGCTCACAGCTCCCAGGTCACAGCTCCCAGGTCACAGCTCCCAGGTCACAGCTCCCAGGTCACAGCTCCCAGGTCCCAGCTCCCAGCTCCCAGCTCACAGCTCCCAGCTCACAGCTCCCAGCTCCCAGCTCCCAGCTCCCAGGTCACAGCTCCCAGGTCACAGCTCCCAGCTCACAGGTCCCAGCTCACAGGTCCCAGCTCCCAGCTCCCAGCTTCCAGCTCCCAGCTCCCAGCTCCCAGGTCACAGGTCCCAGCTCCCAGCTCCCAGCTCCCAGCTCCCAGCTCCCAGGTCACAGGTCACAGGTCCCAGGTCACAGGTCCCAGCTCCCAGGTCACAGCCTCTTTATGACCTGCATCTGGTTTCAGTCTATAAATTGACCATCATTCCCAGCATGCTTGGTTCTCAGCCAGAACAACCATTTTAAAGTCACTATTGTCAGATTGTTGCTAAATTATTGCTGTGGCCATTTTTTCTCATCCACCCAAGACTGCAGAGAAAGAGAAAGGTGGGGGAGGGGGAGCACTGGCTAATTTGCTCTTGAATAGAGTTGGCATAGATTTTGATTAGCTGAATGGCCTCCTTCTGTGCTGTTTCCTGATTCTAGATGTTCCTTCGGAGGGTGGTGAGTGAATGGAATCGGCTGTCGTCTGTTGGTGGAGGCGAACTCGCTGGGGTCTTTTAAAAGACTTCTGGATGAGTATATGGGGTTTAATGGGATTGAGGGTTATAGATAGACCTGGTAGGTATGGATATGATCAGCACAACTTGTGGGCCGAAGGGCCTGTTTGTGCTGTAATGTTCTATGTCCTTTGTAACACTCAGGACGTTTACATCTGCTTTTAGCGAGAACGCTGATTAGAATGCTCGATCTCAAGCTTGCATTTTTCCTCACCAAAATGCAATGATATGATACGATTCTGTTTGTTTGGGATGCTAACCTGGATATTTTTTTCAGAAAGCCATAACTTCACCTTGAACCTGTTGACAAGCAGCCTTCTCCCGAGGAACCAGCTGGCCTGCATGGTACCTGAGGAAGATCTCAACTTCAGTCTGAGCGGTCGGTGGGGGGGGAGGGGTCGTTGATGGGAAACAAACTAAAGAAGAAGAAGCTCTCTCTTTCTCTCTTTTTCTTTCTACCCTGCTTCTAATTTTGTGTGGCTATCAACCCGTAACCAGGGAACACTCACCTGAGTGTAATTGGTCTGCATTTGAACCTGCAAAGCTGTGCCTTTATTTGGTGAGAAATCCTATTTGTCTACCGACCCTAATGGCCTGACTTCATACACGGGAACTCCAGATCAAGAACGTTGAGACCCTGTGAACATTATCTTTTATTTCATTACGCCCATTCTCTAAAGCTCATCTTTATAGAGAGACTCTATCTGTTCATCCTTTGTTTGTTGAGTGCGTTCCTGGGTGTGTGATAGAGGAATTCTTTAAGGAGAGATAGTTATACTTCCCCATTACAAGTGTGTGTCAATTAATATTTGCTACTTGTTGAAAAGAAGTTTTGTTTTATACAAACAATCATTCTGAGTTTATTGAAAGAAGCCTTGTCAAAGTCTCTTTTATTCTGGGCGTGATGAAAGGAGACAGGTCCCCGGAAAGGTAGGAGGTTTTAGTTAAATTGGGCAGCATGGTCAGTACAAGCTTGGAGGGCCGAAGGGCCTGTTCCTGTGCTGTAATTTTCTTTGTTCTTTGAAAATTTATGTGAGAAGATTAAACTTTTAAGTTAATGTTATTGTCTGGGGGTTACTGGGGGTTAGATGATACAAGCTCCCCCCCTCCATTGGACTTGTATCAATGTTCTCCCCAAAACCAGGATTGTCAGGAATCAATGATCTGTTGGAGGTTTATCCAGTCCCGCCTTTTTGATTTCCAGCCCCAAGCAGCAGGGCACGAATCGGGCAGGTAGGAACCTTAGAAATAGCCTCCAAGGTGAGGAGAAAATCAAAAAGTGTTGACCAATGTGGGCTTGGCTATAATTGTGAACAAGAGTGAAATTCCACGATGGTTCTGGGTAAGATTCACTGTCAATTTAGCATCAGGATTAAGGCATCTGACTCACAAAACTCTCTTCAAAGTTCAATATTGCTCGGAACTGAAGCTGGAAAATGGGTGATGACAAATCTCTTCATTTAATATGAATAGTGATCATCATTTTAACTCACCCTTTGTTACACTCATCGAAGAAGGTGGAGAGTTCCTCAGTGATTTGTTATTTAACCATGCTGTAGATAAAGCTGATTATCATTTCAAATATGGTGAATTAGTGCAAACATCAGCTCTCAAAATAAACAACATTTTCCATTTTGAGCTGGTTGATTGTAGTCTCGCATCAAACACCCAAACAAATGGTTTACATCTCACTGGGATTGTATCGAGTGTCACAGCCTGGAATAACTGGCGGGGCAGTAGTTAAAAAATGTCTCATTAATTATCCCCTTCACGCTGGCACTACAGGGACTGTTATCTCGCGGGGTTTCCTGTGATGGTCAGAACCCATAACCACGACAAACAGGAGAACAACTGTCATCGGTGATGGTGCTATAATAATCGTGAGACTCAGATTGCAATATTAACAGAAGAATGGGAGACACGATTACAGGAACAAATGAAATGGGAGCAGGAATGGGTCACCAGGCCCCTCAAATCTGTCCCGATGTTCAGTACGATCGTGGCTGATCTACGCCAGCCTCAACTCCTTTCCTGTGCCGTTTCCTCATAACTCTCGATTCCTCGATCTATCAAATATTCATCCATCTCCACTTTAAATACTTCCAATGATCCAGCCTCCAGCACCCAGAGAATTCCAGAGATTCACCACCCTCTGCGAGAACAATATCTACACACCTCTGTTTTCAATGACAGGCCTTTTATCTTGTAGCGATTCCTCCTTGTTCAAGACTTTCCCGCTAGTAAAAACATCTCACCATCTACCCTGTCAAGCTCCCCCAGGATCTTAGATGTTTGAATAAGATCACCCCTCACTCTGTTAAACTCCAAAGAATACAGAGGCAGACTATTTCCTCTGCCTCGGTAGGACACCCCTCTCATCCCAGGAATTAGCCCAGCGACTCTCCTTTGGGCTTATCCATGCTGATTCCACTCTCAATCTTCTGTCAGGGGGAGATCCACAGAAGATGATGAAGTCACGGACAGACTCAAAGACAAGAGTATTTAACCATGGTCTTAATTAATGAATACTTCTCAACGTCTGCTGTCAGGAAGTCACTGATTTGTCAGTGATTTGAATGGTTTGGATTTGCTGAGGAATATACTGCCAATGTGACTCTAAGAACAGAGACCGGGATTGAGCAAGCAATGGGCTCTGCATTGATTACTGGAAGAAGCTGAGGTGGTCTTTCTTTCTTTGCTACGACCTCACCTTCCCCATGAACCTCCTCCTCCATTGAATATTGACACTAATCTGTCTCTCCTCCAAATGTAAACCTCTGAGGAATGCCGAGTTGGGAGATGTGGTGTTTAGGACAGTCGGATAAAGTCACTGTCCGACAGAAACCTCCGGTATAAAATGTGCAGCAATTGAAGAATGCAGTGAGTAGCTGATCCCACGTTAACTAACACTCAATCATTTGACAGTGGAGACGATATTGTTCACTCCAATGGACGCATGGAACAGAATTTCTCTAAACATAAATATCACTGTAAACTGTCACAACAGCTCTTTTCTTATATTTGGTCCAAACCAATTATCTGGGACATTTAATTACATAGAACACAGGAAAACTACAGCACAAACAGTCTCTTCGGCCTACAAGTTGCACTGAACATCTCTACTTAACTAGTCTTACCTATAACCCTCAATCCTATTAAATCTCATGTGCTCATCTAGAAGTCTCTTAAAAGACCCTAACAAATTTGCCTCCACCACCACTGACAGCAGCCGATTCCACTCACCCACCACCCTCTGAGTGAAAAACTTACCCCTGACATCTCCTCTGTACCTATTCCCCAGCACCTTAAACCTGTGTCCTCTCGTGGCAGCCATTTCAGCCCTGAGGAAAAAGCCTCTGAGAATCTACCCAATCAATACCTCTCAACATCTTATACACCTCTATCAGGTCACCCCTCATCCTTCGTCTCTCCAAGGAGAAAAGACCGAGCTCCCTCAACCTATCTTCATAAGGCATGCCTCCCAATCCAGGCAACATCCTTGTAAATCTCCTCTGCACCCTTTCAATAGCTTCCACATCCTTCCTGTAATGAGGAGACCAGAACTGCGCACAGTACTCCAAGTGGGGTCTGACAAGGGTCTTATAAAGTTGCAGCATTACCTCCCGACTCCTAAACTCAATCCCTCGATTAATGAAGGCCAGTACACCATACGCCTTCTTGACCACATCCTCCACCTGCAAGGCCGATTTGAGGGTCCTATGAACCCGGATCCCAAGGTCCTTCTGATCCTCTACACTGCTAAGAGTCTTACCCTTAATATTATATTCCTTCATCCCATTGGACCTGCCAAAATGGACCACTACACATTTATCCGCGTTGAAGTCCAGCTGTCACTTCTCCGTCCAGTCTTGCATCCTATCTATGTCTCGCTGCAACTTCTGACATCCTTCCAGACCATCCACAACACCACCAACCTTCGTGTCATCGGCAAACTTACCAACCCATCCCTCCACTTCCTCATCCAGGTCATTTATGAAAATGACAAACAGCAAGGGTCCTAGAACAGATCCCTGGGGCACCCCACTGGTGACTGACCTCCATTCAGAAAAAGACCCATCCACAACCACTCTCTGCCTTCTGCAGGCAAGCCAGTTCTGGATCCATAAAACAATGTGCCCTTGGATCCCATGTCCCCTCACTTTCTCAGTAAGCCTTGCATGGGGGACCTTATCAAATGCATCTAATTCTTGGCATCCTAGATCACATTCTGCTACATTGTATCCTAATACTGCAGCTCCGGTGAACTAAAACTCTTCACTAATGGACTAAACTTGTACAAACATTAAAAGCCCTATTTTTTTAGACAATCCTTATCCTGCCCAGCAGAGTTTAGGTGCATTCAGAAACAGGAAATAAATCAGGAAAGCCATTTTGCTGGAATTATCTTGTATACAGGTAAGATCATTCTTCCTAAACCAAATACAACAGAATCGCTTCCCCCTGACTGATCACATCTCTGGCATCCAAAATAACCTGGATAAACTTGAGTAAATATTGCCCCTACTGCATCAGATTACATTAATTTGTGAGTATTGAGAAGTTCTTCATCTGCCTGAAGTCTAGTCGCTATCACGTTGTCGGAAACATAACCAGTTTGTAGACAGAGAAGCCCACAGACAGCAGTGACAGAAGAACAGGTGGGGGCTGTTTGGGGAGATGAACAATGACCAGAACTCCAAAATACATCCCCAGCCCCTCTCCCATTACTGACCATGAGATCTTTCACATCCACCTGGGAGAGGCAAAGGAAACTCGGTCCAACATTTTATTAGAACGAGCAAATCTCTGACATTCCCGTTTCCTCAGTGCTATACTGAAAGGTCAGCTGGAATTATGGACACCAGTCTGTGGAATGGACACACAACTTTCTGACATGGGATGAGAAAACTACCAGTGAAACCATAGCTCATTGAGAACAGCCCCCTGAGCTTGGTATCTTGCTGTTTAAGTCAGGTAATGGGTCTGGTGATTACTATTGGTTGTTACAGGTTGATTGTCGAATCCACTAAACCCACTGGCTCCAATTCTGTACAATTGGGTGTTCCAGGAAGCTGAATCCTCCTGGATCTACTGAGAAACACCAACCACATCAGTCCCCTTTATAACTTTAGCATCATGAGAGACCTCACTATAGGAAAGACGTAGAAGCTATTGAAAGGGTGCAGAGGAGATTTACAAGGATGTTGCCTGGACTGGGAGGCATGCCTTATGAAGATAGGTTGAGGGAGCTGGGACTCTTTTCCCTGGAGAGGCGAAGGTTGAGAGGCGACCTGATAGAAGTTTATAAAATGTTGAGAGGAATAGATAGGGTGGACTCTCAGAGGCTATTTCCCCGGGTTGAAATGGTCGCTACGAGAGGACACAGATTTAAGGTGCGGGGAGGGAAGTACAGAGGTGATGTTAGGGGTAAGTTTTTCACTCAGAGGGTAGTGAGTGATTGGAATCGGCTGCCGTCGTCGGTGGTGGAGGCGAACTCGCTGGGGTCTTTTAAAAGACTTCTGGATGAGTATATGGGGTTTAATGGGATTGGGGGTTATAGATAGGTCTATAGATTGGTGGGGTTGATGTGATCGGCGCAACTCGAGGGCCGAAGGGCCTGTTTGTGCTGTAATGTTCTATGTTCTATGACCAGAAGCTGCAGCGTTGATGTGCTTGGTGAATATTACAGAAACTTTACACCAAAGAAAGAAGCATTAATAAAAACCCGGAATCACAATGTTGGAGAGGGTGAACATAAATGATAGCTCATTAATGTTTTATTATTTTTAATCAGTAACATGTTGTAAGTAATTGCAAACACAGTTCAAGAATTAAAAGGGAATAAGGTAACAGAACCAGCATATAATCTATTCTGCTTAATGACTATCTCTGTAATATATCACCCCTGACGATTTAAATGATTAAAATTGTTTTATTAATGTGATTCACTCAACATTGGGTTAACTGTGCAAAAACCGTGGAATTTTAAACTCAGGTTAAGGTGAGCACAGATGGATTTTCTGTAATCATCTGTGTTCATTGAAAACACATTTGCCAGAATTTTTCTACTCTCACACCAACTGGTTTGTGGGTGAGGAGAGAATGAAATTGAAGGAATGGGATTCCCTCTGGTTTCCCGCTCTTCCTGACCTCGCACCAAATTTATACTGGGGAGGGTGAAGACTTGGATAGGAAGCCTGTCTTTACCACTTAAGCAGCGTCAATGTTTAACTCTGCCACCCCTACCCTCCCCACCCTGGGGACCCTTGAACACCTGGGCATCCTGTGCACTGACAAAGCTCCAACATCCTCAATAATTCCTCTTCTCTCCACTGCAACACTGTCACCACACGGACTGAAGCACTAGCACCTAATCAGACTGGTTGACAGCTCCCTAAGGCAGGATTTCCTCCCAGGCAAGGGGTGGATTTCCTCACCAAAACCTATCAATGATCATTGGAGAGTAAATTAATGGAGGCCTGATGGAGTCGGAGGGATGAATTCACCGCTGACACTAGGGATGGCAGCCATGATGTGGAGATATTGGCGTTGGACTGGGATGGGCACAGTCATTATTACTGACCCCCATATCCCCTCACCCTCCCACCACCCAGACTGATTGTGAGCCGTTCCCCCCGCTTCCGCCCCCCATTGATCTCAAGCAGAATGACAGCGGACCCTCCCCCCCCCCAACCCAGAAACAGCGTTTGGCAGTTGTGAAAAGCAATGAAAACAATTGTTTTAATTTTCTCAGAATCCTCTATGCTAATATGACTGGAGAGTGGTTCTGTATAGAACATAAAACATAGAACATAGAACATTACAGCGCAGAACAGGCCCTTCGGCCCACGATGTTGCGCCGACCAGTTACAAAACAATGACCCACTAGCCTAAACCAATCCCTTTTCATCCATAAACCTATCCACAGATCTCTTAAACGCCCCCAAACTAGGTGCATTTACAACTGCAGCTGGCAGGGCATTCCAGTCCCTCACCACCCTCTGGGTAAAGAACCTACCCCTGACATCTGTCCTATAACTACCCCCCCTTAATTTAAAATCGTGCCCCCTCGTGCTAGCTTTCTCCATCCTAGGAAAAAGGCTATCACTATCTACCCTGTCTAAACCTCTAATCATCTTATATGTTTCAATGAGATCCCCTCTTAGCCGCCTTCTTTCCAGCGAAAACAACCCCAAATCTCTCAATCTCTCCTCATAGGATCTCCCCTCCATACCAGGCAACATCCTGGTAAACCTCCTCTGCACCCTCTCCAAAGCCTCCACATCCTTCCTGTAATGTGGGGACCAGAACTGCACACAAAACTCCAAGTGCGGCCGCACCAGAGTTGTGTACAGTTGCATCATGACGCTGCGACTCCTAAATTCAATCCCCCTACCAATAAACGCCAGAACTCCGTATGCCTTCTTAACAACCTTATCCACTTGATTCCCAACTTTCAGGGATCTATGTACACATACACCTAGATCCCTCTGCTCCTCCACACTATTCAAAGTCCTCCTGTTAGCCCTATACTCAACACATCTGTTATTCCTACCGAAATGAATTACCTCACACTTCTCCCCATTAAACTCCATCCGCCACCTCTCAGCCCAGCTCTGCAACCTATCTAAGTCATCCTGCAAACTATGACACCCTTCCTCACAATCTACCACATCTCCGACTATATTCTTAAAGACATCTTAAACTGTTTGAGGTCAGGGGACTGACAGATTGTAAATGGGTAATTCTGAGGCTTCTAGGAACAGGTACTGGAACTTGTACTGGAATTTCCCCAATGTGTTCAAAGTGGACATCTGACCCCACTGAATCCACCACATCAATTTTTATGGGCTCAGAAGAACTTGAATATACCTTTAGAAACATCAGTAAAAACTCTAATGAGGTCATGTAATAAAATAGATTTTCTCTAATTTAGTCTGAATAAATCATTTTGCTAACCAGCTGCTGAAGCATCAAGGGTTGTTGAGACACGTTAGTAATAGAATCATCGCAAGATAGAATCCTTA